>NJDC01065201.1:349032-395458 GCA_002245475.1 Calephelis virginiensis
ACGCATCTGTGATACTCCTGGTGTTGCGGATGTCCGTGGGCGGAGGTGATCACTTTCCATCAGGTGACCCACTTGCTCGTTTGCCTCCTCTTCTATAAAAAAAAAAGAATATCTGTAATTAAGAAATACAAAAACAATGAAGTGCAGTGCCAAAAGTCAACCAAAGGGGAAGATCTCATTACTTACTGATGTAACATGGTGACCTAAATATCTACCTAGGCTAGGCTTTTTCTTACTCCTGTATTTGATTCGATTTCGATAATTATACGCAGCTGTAATTTCAAGTCAAAATTTTATCTTTTGTGTGGTGTTTTAGTTGTAAACTGATCATTATGGACCCAGTCGCTGTTAAGAGTCATGCGGCAAACAGGGAAATGGACAAACATAAAAATGGTTTAAGTTTAGAATCGTCGAACTAATCTATCTTAATCGCTATTTATAGAATATCTGAGGTACAGCATTTTTCATGTTTTGTTTGTGTAGATTGTTTATGGCTGCGGACAGATAGGCACTTGTGCCTAGAGATAGGCAGAAACACAACCATACCCATACTAGCCATTAGAAAGAACAACCCTGGAGTCCTTTTGTGCTTAACTCAAATTGCAGAGGAATATCAAAGAGACACGTAGACAACGTGTTAGATTATAGTCGAAGATTTTTTATATTTACTTATAAAATGTGAATAAGTATTATTAAAAAAATCGTGCAAATGCGTCATTTAAAATTGTTGCAATAAATTATTAATTAAGGTGATCACGATATCAAAATAAGATAGTAATTTTATATTGTCGCCACTTTTATTGAAGAGTAATTTAATCAGCAGCCACGTTTTCATATTGGTCGGCGAAATTACTTGGTCTTACTTGTTGAAAAAATATAATATAGTATATATAGTAAATATATTATTGTATGTTAATGAAATCGTTACATTCACCATAATAGAAAACTTTGCAATTACATTGAAAAAAAAATTGCAGTTCTGTTTGTCGAAAAAGTCTTTTTTTTTATAATAATACCTAACTCATGCGATTTAATTATGACGCTTGACTTAAAGAAATTAGGTACTCTTGATTCGACCTATATGTGGGTAAAGCCGGAATAAGCGCGAATATGGGTAATTTAAACAAATTTACCTGTTAGATCATGACCATAGAAATAATCAAACGGTAGGCGAAGCACTTCTAGCATTTACGGTGTCTATAGGTCGCGATTGTCTCTTGCCATCGACAGAATCGAGTCTATGGTTTGCTGTCTTTTACCATAATACATAATTTAACTGTAAAGAACGACTTCATTTACATAACCACATAACCGAGATACCTACACAAAATTATGCTTGGGCTAATTTATCTGCTCGTAAAACACTTGTTAGAGTTTGGATCATCCTTAAATATGACCTAAGTAGGTACGTTTTCAAAAGTACCTTCTTTCTTTTGGACCTGATTAAAAATATAGTTACTAACAATAAGCATTTTTCTTTTGTTTATTCAATCCATTAGTTACAAGTCACTAAGAGTATTAGTTACTATTACGAATAAATAATCCAATAACACGTTATATTTTCCAAAGTGTTCGATGTTTTATTACTATTTAACTCATAATAAACTATTATACTAATAGCAAAAGAAATGCTGGATCCATATGTGTGAAGAAGAGTGGATCTCGGGTCTTAAGATGTTGATTGGATCTTAGTTGGTTAACTAGCTAAGCCGACAAACGTTCTGTCAAAACCGTGAGTATTGAATCAAAATAATGTTACATTTTTCTTTCATAAAAACCTTCTTCGGACAATAATACCTAAAATAACTCTCATGGTACGTTAACCAGTATGGTTTTATTACAATTCCTAACACCTCACATGAAAATGCTTTACTTTTTACATAAAGAAAAGCCATTTATTTCTGCTAAGTCTACTTAGACGTAAACTAGAAAACACCTCGACAATTTTTTTTTAATGTGTAGCTACAATGAGGAACTTAAACATATTTTTCCAACCTTACACAAGACTGTCTACCATTATAAAAGTCTATTTGTTGTTGTCCATTTTACAGGCCAATAAATATAATTCACCTTGATGGTTTCCTTCGATATGTCCTATAAAACGTACAATTGTTATTAAAACATATTTTTCTCATTAACGCACAGGAAACTGTCTAGCATATTTATATTAAACAGTACCCGCAATGAAAACAGTCATAAATCCAATCATATATACACCCTAGCCCGGAGCGGATGCGATGGATATTAAAAAATTATAACTATTTAACCGTATACAAATAATAACTATATGTTGAAATAACTCAAAGATGTGGTAGTTTTATATCGAAAATATCGATAGGATGTGGCTACCTTCAAAGTTAACGAATGTGGTTGTGGCGCTTCCAGTTTATGGCAGTGCTAGTGTGGCGTCCAATAAGTGGCTACTACAAACAAATTTAAAAACGATAGTTAAAAAATATTTTTTTATTTCTTTTATGATATTGGAAGGCAAACAAGCAGACGAATTTCCTGATATTAAGAAATTCACGTCGCCGAAGGTGGTAATGGTGCGATGCCAACCTGCGGCCGGGATGTTAAGCCTCGAGCAAAAGTAAGTTTACCGGCTACCGTACCCTCCGAACCGGAACACGTCGTGACGTTATGGCGGCAGGAATAGGTAAGGCGGTGGTACCAATCCGGGCGAGTCGCTGCTAAACTCTACCAGTCAGATGTCACGGTTTTGGTGACGGTGAGCCTATGATCGCCTTTTACGAGCTGCCTGGCAAGGAAGGCAGATAGCCTATTCTACAAAGGAGCCCGGACCAACACGGGGAAAAAACTATTGAACTGCTTAAATGTCAGTTGAGTGTAAAGGAAAAGTAAACGGTGAGTGTAATTTGCTTTGGCACAACGAGTAACCGTTGGTTAGGTGGAGAGGTAACCGAAAAAAGGGTAACGCGGCAGACTGTTCGGGAGGGTCGAGTTTCATTTTTTTAATAATTGAATAGTTTATTGTTAAAGTACCTTAGTATAGGTGAGATTAATTTGTTTAATTTGGTCAGACTATTTTTCTATTATATTACTTAAAAAAGAAAGAAAGTATCTTCACGCCGATATCCTCGAAGGAGTAGGCAGAGGTACAACCAAGGCACCCATGATTAACCGAAGACAAGTCCCACAATGTGATAGGTGGCAAGCCTATCGCCAACCAGACAAATATCCAACTTCGCGCAACTTTTTTCTATTAGAAAATTGGAAAACCAAACTTTTTTTTGCCCGACCCAGGAATTGAACCCGGTACTTCATGCAGTCTAGTCCAAAACCTGGACCGCTATACCACAGAGGCGAAAGAAGAAAGGATAAACCGTATTTTATTAAACTACTTATTTCAATTCTTTATCCTATCCTCATCAGTTAATTTCGGGTGAAAAGTATCCGACACAGTAATTGTGTAAAAGGAGTAGGTTGGCAACGTATTATTAACTTTAGTGTCTGTAGGTAGCGTGTGTTTGTTACGACCAGGAAATCCATCCACGTGTTTGCCTTCCAACCTAATCCTTCCAAACTAAGAAAATCTGTGACGGGCTCACTTAAGAGACATCTACCATCTTTTAATCCATCAGTAAGGCCACATTTTCCACAGAAAATTGGGACTTAATAATAGATTAAACGTTAATTGGCGTCTTTGTGTCTCGTAAACTAAGTCTACTAGACTAGTTGGGAAAATTTCAAGCTCTACAATACGCTGCATCATCCTGTATCGCTAAAACCTTCCCAAGCTCAAATTGTAATTACCGAATCTCGTTTTCAACTTGACCAAGCAACATTACGACATTAATGTACAATTATGGCACCAATAAAAAAAAAGTTATGCACGATAATCTTATTGTATCAGCAAAACGACGGTAGCTGTAATAAAACATACAGGCAGATTTTATGGTAGCATTAGATATATTATGTGCTATTTACCTCTTATTTTCTTTAACTTATTAAGGAAGATTTGGCCGAGACTAAGACTTCATTGAGAATATTATTTTAAATTGAATGTATTTCATGAAATATAGAATAAATATTGGCTAATAACATATATGATGGGAACGGGTAAGCACTGAAGTGTCCTTGCAAGACGTTACCACGTCTGGACCGGCATCACTATTTACTAGGTGGTAGAGTTTTGCAGCAACTCAGCCGGATTGGTACCATCGCCTTACCTATTCCTGCCGCCATAACGTCATGACGTGTTCCGGTTCGGCCTAACATCCCGGCCTCAGGTTGGCAACGCACCATTACCACCTTTAGTGTTTCTAGGCGGCATGAATTTCTTACCATCAGGAAATCCGTCTGCTTGTTTGCCTTCCAGTATCACAAAAAAAAGGTACACACTAGTAAAAGGAAGGCCCTGTGGTTCCTTCTGATTTTTTTGAATGCACGTACATAAAGAGTTATTACCGAAGTTAAATAATAATAAGAATAATGTAGTCAATGATCACAAAAAGAGTGATAGTGAATCTAGATAACCGAGCCACAGAATGTAGATTATTATAATTATAATAATATACATTATAAATAAAAGTCGCAAGGGCCTCTGCGAAGGGCCATGTTAATATTTCAAATTAACCTAGGTACAGATAGCATTCCACAATGATATTTACTTTCAAAACTAACCTAAGTATCAGGTAGTCTCTTTTGCATATGTTAAAGCATTAAACTTTTTTAACCAAGTGTTGCTAATTCCAAGAACTCCATAAATATTTTTTTAAGTTAGATTGGTGCAAAACTAACTTACGCCCTAGGAATAGGCACTGTACAGCTCCAACCATAACACCTTCACATAATATAATAAACTACAAAAAATAGAGACACCCCTTATTGGATTCAATCACCAAAGCAATATCTGGAAAATCAAGTTTAAGATACAGATCAAAATACTAAAGCACCAATGGGGCGGCCACTTAAAAAGAAACCCAGATATAAAATCCCGACAAAATAATAGCATATTAGCAAAAACGTTTGGCAACTGTTACATTATTTAAATTGTGCTTCAGTTTATCCTTTCTTCGTGTAAATGACAAAACATTAACGAGGTCTCAAAGTTTATTGCGAAGCGGGATCATTAAATGGAATTTTAAAAATAAAACGCGGGAGTCGAGACCGAATCCACAAACAGATCCTTTACTGTTAATTTACCGCTTACTTAATTTAAAATTTAAACGATGTAATTTACTGGGTCCCACAATACAGTATTATCCGCAGTGCCCGAAGCAGAAATTAAATATTGTCACTGCATAAAATGAGCTCCTTTAAAATTGAAACCATTGTACTCGATCGCCAAAGTGCTAAGCAGATGTCTTCTTAGCCTTTGGCAATAATTTTTATCTGACAGATTTTAACTCGTTATTAATGTTATCAATGAATATAAGTAATATAAATTGTGTTTTAACTAAGAACCGTTTAGATGTGCGAATAGATAACTTCTTTGTAGATTTTATTTTTTGGTCATTCTGTTCAGTGCACACAAAAATACGAATTTTGGTTCGAGATTTTAGGTATTAGGAAAAATTTATAACTGTCTTTATTAAAATGAGTTTTTTATGATATTGGAATACAAACACGTAAACGTATTTCCTGATGGTAAGAAATTCACGCCGCCTAGAGACACCAAAGGTGGAAACGGTGCGTTGCCAACCTTAGGCCGGGATGTTAGGCCTCGAGCAAAAGTAAGTTTACCGGCTACCTTACCCTCCGAACCGGAACACGTCAACGGCAAGCGCTTACATTAGGACGGCAGGAATAGGTAAGGCGGTGATACCAATCCGGGTGAGTCGCTGCAAGACTCTACCACCTAGTTACATGTTACTGTGTTAGTGACGGTAAGCCTATGCTCGCCTTTTACGAGCTGCCTAGCACAGGAAGGCAAATGGTCTATTCTGAAAAGGAGCCCATACCGGACCAACACCAACCAACATGAGTTCTTTTAAAATTGAAACCATTTTAGTTTTGCATTCAAAAGTGCTAATCAGTTGTCTTATCTGCTTTTGGCTCCATTTACATGCTTAAGAAGGAATAAATGTTACCTACTATTTTACTGTCGCATATACTAATGTACTTATTTATATTTATTTATCGCTAATTTAATTAATCAACGTTTTTGTGCTAAAATCTTTTTTTACAATGTGGTTTAGTGCTTGAACATTAGCTTCTCTATATAGCGGAACCTTCCTAAAACTGTAGGTACGTTGTTAAAAGTAAATGAAATTACTAAGATTTTATCATTACGTAGAAATGATTTGTAATTAGATCCAATTTAAAGTTGTGCTTGTTGTTGCTCTTTTAAGGTGTTTTATTCTTTCAGTGGTAAGCATAAAAGAACAATACAATTAATGTAGAGTTAAGTATCTGATTACATAGGCTTTATCATATAAAACTTATCGTATTGTAAGTAATATTTACAAATAAAAACAATAAATACGTAAAAACAATAATATCATCGTATTTTATAGATATAGCATGGCTAGTTCAAATGTCTATCAATATTTTTTTTTATTATTTTCAGTATTTTTTATGATATTGGAAAGCAAACAAGCAGACGGATTTCTTGATGTTATTTTAGAGCTATTTTAGTACTTTAGGTAGGGTTTTGGTAGGATTTGTACTTATTTTAGGTAAGTTTTGCCTACTTACTCTTGAACACAGTATTAGCGGATTATTAAAATTTAGTTACAAAACAGTTCAATATGTCCCATTATATAACATATATGATTGGTACAGATAAGGTAATGTTATTATAGCACTGAAGTGTCCCTGCAAGACGTTACCACGTCTGGACCGGCATCACTATTTACTAGGTGGTAGAGTTTCGCAGCGACTCACCCGGATTATTACCACCGCCTTACCAATTCCTGCCACCTTAACGTCATGACGTGTTCCGGTTCGGAGGGTAAGGTAGGCGGTAAGCTTACTTTTGCTCGAGGCCAAACATCCCGGCCTCAGGTTGGCAACGCACCATTACCACCTTCGGTGTCACTAGGTGGCGTGAATTTCTTACCATCAGGAAATCTGTCTGCTTGTTTGCTTTCCTGTGTCATAAAAATAACCTACTAACTTGTAACTTATTATTAACATTTAGTTAACAAGGTATGTAATTCGCTAGTGTTCAACAGATATCCTACAGATTCGGTTTATTGGGTTTCTCTTAACAAGGCTACAAATAAACAAACAAAAAACTGAAGAATAGGTAACTAGATGATAATACCATTTTTGCTTACACCTATAAGACAATGCAAAAATCTGCGTATAGATAACATAATAACGTAACATACCTATATGTCTCGACCTAGGCAGGTACTTAATAAGTAAAAAGCTTTGTAATAACAAAAATCGCGATGTCATAGATTATTCTTAAAAAGAAAACATTATTTAAAACTAGGTATACATATTAACAATCGTCTCTTGTTGAAAGTCAATAGATAGGTAGGTAGTTTATATTCACATGATACCTATATCAATATAGATAGATCATACGAATCGATTATAAAACCCCAAAGTAAGTTATGCCCACGATATCAATGATAAAAACACATTGACATCCTATGAACATAATAATACTTATACTGATACGAAATCATAAGTATTTCGAAACACCCTGACCCAAAATTATAGACATCTTTGTTACACAAATCTCTAGGTGGTAGAATATTATGTAACAATTCGCCCGCACAAGTAACACAGCATTACCTACATATTGCGTCAGTGCTCCGCATTGTTGTGTTCGGTGCTGGAAGGTAGGACAGGTCATATCTATACTTCCACACTTGCCCGAAGATCCCAGGAGTTTATAGTGACTCATCTTATCCACAGTCTAAAGGTGAAGGTTGTCTCTTGCTACCATGAAAATCGCTTACTTGTTTGTTCCTTTTGTAATATAATGAAATATCTATCCCTGCTGGGATCCGAACCAGAACCTTGCGGATAGTGGGTGGAAGGTATTAAATTACGATAATCTTTAACCACCGGGACTACCTGCTCAGTAGGTAGGCATAAAACATTTCTCTATAAGATTTGCCGATCGCCTCTGTGGTCTAGCGGTCCGAGTGTTGGACTTGACTGCATGAGGTCCCGGGTTCGAATCCCGGGTCGGCCAACAAAAAGAAAATTGGATTTTTCTAATTTTCTAATAAAAAAAAAATGTTGGTCGGGATTGGAATTGTGCCCGGTTGGCGATAGGCTTGCCACCTATCACATTGTGGGACTTAGTATCTTCGGCTAGTCGTGGGTGCCTTGGTTGTACCTCTGCCTACCTCTTCGGGGATATGGGCGTGAAGATACTTTTTTTTTTATAAGATTTGCTTTACCAAAAACACCATCGAGATATATCATAGCTACATAGCAGACGGTAGATTTAGTACACCCACCATTACGACCTACAAAGTAGCCTACCTACCTATTTTGACTACTGCTATTAAGTGTTGTTGTAGGTAGTAGGTACGTGGCCAGGCCTAAACGTGAGAAATAACCGGGATTAGTAGTAGGTAGGTACCTAGTACTAGTTGGGAATACGATATGATGTCTAATGAATAGGATATTATAATTTTATTTAGGTAATGTGAGTGTGGATGGATGTATGTACTCGGGGAGACCTAGGTTTACATTAAACGATCTAATCACCTGGGTTATAACCGAAAGTAATGTCGAGAATGTCCGCAACCGGTGTATTTCAAAGTAAAGAGTACAACATTTGGAGGAAGCTGGGCAGATCTGCAAGTGTTGTGACATTTGGCAGTCGATACATTCTGCCTACCCCGTAAAGGAGTTGTCGAGGAGGTAGATATGTATGCATATATACCTATAGCTATAGTAGGTACCTATGTTAATCTGGGTGTTTAGGTACCTATACGGCTCTTAGAGAGAATTGATTTGTAGGTAGGTACGTAAGCATACCTAGTTTAACATACGAAGTAGGTAATGTCGATTTGATACCTACTTATTTTGATAGATAGGTACCTACTTTTATTATAAATCATACTCTTTTCCTGTTCTAAGAAATTTGTAAAAGTTGGAACTATTGGAAAGTCCGTACGGGATCTGTTGTAGGGAGTTAAACGTAGAACTTTGTAGGTAAAGACTGATCATCAAAAATAAATGATATCTATCTATGATATATATCTAGCAATAAACTCATAATAAATAAATTATAAACTATGTTTCCAATTGTAATAAAAATAGGGGGCACCTACTCAGTACATACTTAAAAACATATACCTATTTGAAGAAGAAAAATAAAAACTAAAGGACTAACGCCAGGATGGTGATGATGATGACGAAATCGTAAAAGTACATATATTTGTTAGATTAAACCAATATTATACAAAAATCAAAGCCCTATCCACAATGTTTTAATTATCATTTTATTTTTTTGTTACGCTAAAACATTTAAATACCTATCTATGTTTTTCCCCATGGCCCACTTGCCCAGTGGGAGGATTTCATAAAAATGTAGACAAAATTTGATTCGAGTGTTCGGCCAATGAGACCGGTTGTAATAATCACGTAACAATTCATTTGAATAAGAAAGAATTCTTGCGCTGTTTAGCGTTAAAAATAAATAAATATGTCCTTCAGTTTACGAGAAATAAAATTACATTGGTCTTTTCATGTCAATATATTGTTCAGTTCTTAGTAAATCATTCAGCAAAAGTAGATATATTACTAGGTATAAAGCAAAGCAATCGAACTGTATTATAATATTAAGGTAAGCAAGTATTTAACAAACAACGAGGAAAACGTTATGAGTATTTCTAACTGTAACAGAGCTTGAACTTAACCTTAACATTCGTTTATAAACTTTTATAAAGTGAAATTATTTCAGTAAATGAACATTAAGAAGTATAAAAAATGAAAAATCTCATGGGTAAATTTTAAAACTTTCTAATAGAAATAATAAAAAAATTACCTTCAAGTGCGTTACCATTGTTCCTCTCGCCTTTCTAGACATCTAGACGATTGTAAAATAATTAAAAAAAAACAAGTCACGTTAAGCCGTTCTATCACAACGATTCTTTGGCATTATTATCTCACAGTCAAGTCACTAACACAAGCACAAAAACAAACGTTCACAATAGTTCGTGAATATTCCGACTATCGATATCGAGACGCAAAACACGTCTACCGATCACGCGTCGCCGACACACAATGCTAGCAGATCGAAACGTTTCGACAATACGCGCGCGCTACAATACCACCGCCCCGCGCCGCTCGCGAGTGACAAGGACGCACCGACATAATGTCACTGCCCTGAGACAATACCTTCCTTCAACCGCAAAACATCAGAAAACATAATCAAACATAGGCAGAAAACCATTAAAAATTAATCTTCATGGACATCCTAATCTAGAACCAACGAAAGCATAGAGTCATCTATTTAAAATTATTTTAATATCAATTGTCTGTGCAAAATAACAACGCGGTATCTATACAAAGCATGACGCCGTCCTGTTCTAGCGAGGCTAGTGTGCGTAATCGATGATCTCGCTCTAACTTCTTGTAAATCGCCTAGATTTTGCTCTGTCTCACTCTAAGCCCCGCCTTTTGGATGTCTTTGAGTGTGCTCGGTGCAGTGTGTATGAGGCCGGTATTGTGGAAATCTCGCACACAACAAAGTTAGCCAGGTGGGAGTGCGCCCGATCTAGAAGGGCGTTTAAAAAGTCGATACAATCGTTCTTACACTCGTATTTGTGAAGAAAATTTTCTTTATTACGAAACCGTTGTTCGCCGGTTCGTGCTGGGCGTGTTGGCATTGTCGACGAGGCGTGGCTAAAGGAAATCGGTCTATTGTGTGCCGGTCCGCGATTGTCCGATTGGCGCGATCTATTGTTCGCACGTACTTTCCCATCGGTCGAGCGTGTAACACGACGCCGGTGACGAATATTTTTAGACGCGTTGACATTTGCATTCCATGAAAAAAATCTGAGCATTATCCTCTCGCTACTATTATAGAAACAGGTCTTTGAATAAAAGCTGTAAGACGGGTTCAATAGCACTGAGATAGCTTGCCATATAATTGATGGTTTAGATGTTAACATTGTAGTAGATCGTTTTAAAGTAACAATAAACTAGATAGGTATGATCTTTGAGAATCACAAATATTTTTAGACATTTGTATATTTACCTAGTCATACATTTCTACATCACAATTTTATCAAGCGGCAACTTTTGATAAGTACAATATTGAGCCTGTCCACTTTCAGTCTGATTCGATTTCTTCTAATTGCAGTGCCAATATCCGCTCTGGGCGTTGTCACGACACACACCATCACTGGTATCTACGTATGATAGGTAAGTATAATGGTCACAAACTGCTGGTGTGGTTTCAGACTTTTTCAATGGTTTATTGAAAAAGTGTGAAACTGTAATATCAATCAATCGAATACGTACAGTGGGCAAATTGTGTCAGGCAAAAGTGCATTAGCCCAAACACTCGAAACGTACCTAAGATCTTTTCAGGGAGGTACAAACCTACTTGGTAATTGTAAATAGATATGTACTGTCCACACGTGACGTATACACAGTGCGTGGAAATGGACCTAGAAATAAATTACGCAAACCTGTCTCAAAAGAGTTTTGTCTATTCTGGCGTTATTTCCATTGCAGTACATAAAACATGTTGCGTTTTTAAAACAAATAAAGGATAATGTGAATTAATTGTTTAGGTACATACCTAATATAGGGCCTACCTAGTCAACTTTCATAACTAGGTAGGTATCTAGGTACATAAAGAAAAAATAACAATAAATTTTGTCTAAGCAACTTAAACATTTTTTATCTATTTAATAATAATAAGATATCAACTAATTAGGTAGGTAGGTATCTGAGGTACGTAGGTATGTTTGTTATTGAATACCTAATATGGTTGAATAATGAAACAATGATTATTTTACGCATCTACTTACTAATCTATTTAATGTAATTTCTTTAATAAATACTGGTCTTAGATCCGAATTTCAATCGACCTTCACCGAGCTGATGATAGCAATTAGGATGAAATATATTTTATAATAAAATTGGTGCATAAGAAAATGTATTAAAAATAGGTTGTCTAAAAAATCCAAAACAGATTTTCTTTAATTATTTAAAAAAACTATTTTTCATTAAATATTGCAATAGGAAGACTATAAGAAAAATGTATACCTACCTACTGACTTAAAGGTTATGACGTAAGTACCTACCTGGTACCTACGTCAGTGGTGCAGGCTTTGGGGTTGCCTGTAATTTACCTGGACTAACTACTGGGTTGCCAGGTATAAAATGGTATATCGATGACAGATACGTTTACTTGATTGGACAAAAGTAAAAAAGTTTAACAACTTAGGTATGTGCTGTCTACTCGCGAACACAAAAAAACAAAATACTGAAAAATATTTTTAAAAAATAAATATTAATATGTCTGTCCATTTTTCCCCATCAATTTTTAATATATTTTATAAACTACTAAATTTATTAAAAAAAATGTTGCAATACCTATAATTATTATCGGCACGGTGAAAGGTGACGTACCTATGTTTAGATCCTCTACTATACTTACCTACCTAAGTACTTATTTCTACACTGTAAGAAAGACGGATAATTTAAGTAGGTACTTATACTTGGAATTTTATATCTGATTGCCTATTGGAATTGGACTGATATCTCAATCATCAGAATATCTTTCCTCGCACCTCTCATCTGTAAACTGTTAGGAATGTAGGTATCTGTGCTCATCAAAATCATTCAGTTTTTAAGGAAGGGTGATAAATTTGGTTACGCAAGAGTCTAACAACCCAACCTTTTGTGGGTGATTTGGTGGCTATATGCGACGAAGATTTCTTCAAAAAATTATCCAGTCGCTTGCCTTTCTATAAAATGCAAAATATTATTTTGAAGACATTCAAAATCATTACGAATAAAACGAGCAACAATATTAACCCTCTAGCACTTCTTACATGATGTAACCTCAACAATGTGACCCATTTGTGGAGTAGCGCAGGCGTGGAGGAATATGTGTCTCGGGGACCGGGGTACCCATCCCCCATTATCTGGCAAGGGGTGTGAGGCACCCCCATCCTAGCTTTATTATACCGGTTCCAGCGAAAATTGCTTTTTGTTTGGCGTGTAAACTGAATAGGTATTTCGGAACGCGAAATGAGTTTTATTATAAAACTGTCGGCTGTTCTCCTCTTTTGTTGTATTTCCAGGGATTTAGGTAAAAAAATAGTATTTACCTTTTTACCTTGAGTAACCTAAGAGACGACATTTCTTATTATGGGTAACAAACAATATTACATTATTATTATAATACTTAGCAGAGATGTTCTGTTACATTTTATACAATAGGTGCAAGCTTATCTACAACGGTGTCGATTAGGTACAGTCTTCAAACCAAACATCTTATCTTCACTAGGATGTTTGGGAACATCACTTACACCCACATCATTTTACTTATGGCCTTTTTAAAGAAATTTCCACTACTGAGTAGGTATGTACCTAACTTCTGACTGTTATAATAATATAAATAATTTTCTCGGCAAAGTGAAAATATCGGTTTTATTTTTAAATGTCTATTTTTTTTATTTTTAAATGTCTATTATTTATATGAGCCAGTGAATAAGTCCACGGGTCTCCTGATGGTAAGAGACAACCCTGGCCTATATACCTGCTTCATAGATGTTATAGGTGCATCGCTGTCCAGCGGCTGAGAGGTTAGGCCAGTTATGCTAGTCTACTGACCACCCCAGTCTCCGGACTGCAATTTGACAGAGTCATTATGGTGCCAGCTATAGAAAAGTGCCTACTTATTCGGCATTGAAGGTGAACTATAGTCTTTCAACTACCACACCCTGTAAACTGAAGCACAAATGAAAGGTCTTTTTATAATTTATAGTCACATACACCAATCTCCTACAAGTTTCATTGTAAGCATATAAGATTCCAACCAATATTATCTCCCAACTGGGGTCTAAAATATAGATACTCAATCGTTAAAGTTTCCTTCATTAATTTGTATCGGAAAATTAAACATATACAGAAGCACCCCCTTCCCCAACTGCCGCCCCACCCCTTTGTCTCCGTAATGAAGATTATCGACGGAGGAAACGACGCCACTGATGCCGGCTCCCGCCAATTACTTGATTGGTTTTTGGTGTTTTGTTTGCCCGAGGAATAAGGAGAAAACTTTTTGTGTGGAGAAAGTTAAAGATTGGTTTTTGGGAGCTTTATTTGTGTGCTTGATTAGGTTTTATTATAGTAGTAGGAGTATTGGGTATAATATGGGATTGGATGGCGAAAAAGGAAAGTTTCTGATTCCAAGAAATTACATACAAAAAATTAGCTTTACGATACATAAGCCTTACCTTCGGGGATAGGGGTGTGAAGATACTTACTATGTCGGTACGTAGTAGATATATTTGTATCCAACATGTAAATTGAACCATTTGCCATTGATCGTCTATTGTAGCCCGTTTTTTAATACAAATTGTATACCTAAGTTATTTTTTAGTTCTGTTTTATTTCACCTCTAAAAACAGGGATAAAACCTCTAAAAAATATGCCTCCTGAGAGGATAAACGTGGGTAAATATGAAAAAATCCATTTTTCAGATAGAAACAAACTTGTACTTGAAATATATTTTTGTAGGTAAATAATAATCTAATTAGATACACCTAATTATAAAATAAGTTAAACCAGACTGATATATAGTATAATAATAATACTAATAAAATCACCAAACTGGTAATTAAGTGTCTAAATTCAAACAATATGGTAATCAACATTGTCATAAGCATCGCTTAATTTCAGTATTCAGCCTACATTGAGATCCTGTACCTATTACATACTTATTAGATTATCGCCTCTGTGGTCTAGCGGTTCAGGTGTTGGACTAGACTTAATGAGGTCTCGGGTTCGAATCCCAGGTCGGACAACAAAAGAAAAATTTGGGTTTTCCAATTTTCTAATAAAAAAAATGTTGCTCGGGATTGGATTTGTGCCCGGTTGGCGATAGGCTTGCCTCCTATCACATTGTGGGACTTAGTGTCTTCGGCTAGTCGTGGGTGCCCTGGTTGTGCTTCTGCCTACCACTTCGGGGATATGGGCGTGAAGATACTTTTTTATTAGATTATTATTTCGCTTAACTCAGGCTCTTATTGTTAAATGAAACTACAATTACTTATTAGTGGAATGTTGTTAACTTTTATGTTGGGTTATCTGATACCATCAACTTCTGAAAAAAGAATAATGAAATCGTGATTTGGTAATGAAATAATTGGATTCGCCTTTTTGCAGTTTTACTGCATTTAGTTATTTAAAACTAGCAGCCCGACCCAGATTTGCACGGTTAGATAAACTTCATTGTTATTATACATACAAAACTTCCTCTTGAATAACTCCCACATTAAAATTGGTCGGGACTTGGGTTATTTAGAGATCTTAACATACAGGACAGACAGTGGAAAGCGACTTTGTTTTACCTACACTTGGTATCTATGTAGTGATAGCGCCCTAAAACCGAGACTGCATGAGTAGTATTATTCAGAAGGTAATAAATATATCCTACTATACTCGTATTATTCATATTCTTACATAAAGAAACACGGTTTTATGTATCATGATTTATGCGTAAAACAGTACAAGTGTTTCTTTGTTTATGAATATTTGGAAGTATTACCAGACGCCGACTATGGAAAATATCAAATAAATCTACTAGATTACTGTTTTACTAGAGGGCGCTGGGATCTTAACCTTTGCTAAATAGATTAGTAATTATAGTAACCATCTAATAGTAACCTAATCATATTAAGAATGTAACAGATCGTTTCCAAGTCACATTGAAACAAAGTTTGTTAGGAGTTTATGGGAAGGGTGCCCGTACCGAAGGGGACATCCGTTAAAACATTCTAATCATGGTTTAATGAACATTGAGATACATGATGTATAGTAATCTAATACAGTTTGACTAACCGGTCAAACATAATATTCCGTTCAATTCAAACTTTTAACCTTCTCGATGGTTGTGAGGTTAGTGTACACGCATAACCCTGATCACGGATAAGGCTCGGATTTGGTTCCCAACAGGGCTGTTATTTGTGTGATAAACGTAGACTTCTATTTATTTGTGTGTTTGTTCTTCAATGTGTTTATTTGGTGGGTAATTTACAGTTTGCATATTTTAATTTATTATATACTTTATTCGTGAACTTATATAGCTATGTACTACGCTCGTAACTTCCACACTACATACCTAATACCTAATACAATATATGTACCTACCACTATTCTCTAATTCTAAAACCTTTAAAAGATTTACCCCAAAACTATTCATTGGCTAAAATGTAGAGCCATAGCTTAAACGTTAAGAATATTAATGAGGGTATTAAAAAAACCCATGATTAAAAGCTCCATTAGCGACCTATCATGTCCTTTTAACGCTACCAAAATAGCATTACATGAAAACGCGACCCGTGGTAAACTCAAACACTAAATAATTTAAAAAGGTAAAAAATAACCCGCCCTAAGTGCACCAAATGGGCTAGATATTTACTGTAAAAGCATCGTTAAGTTCTAAAACGTTTTGACAAAATATCTCCATTGGGGTTGATTAGTTCGGTATACCTACTAATGTTATTATTAACGGAGTATTCAGTATATGGATGTGATGATCGGCAATTTATGGTTTTCCGTTTTACTTCAGTAAATGGGCCAAAACTTAAAGAAGTGAATTGCTGTAGTCTCCTTATGGGAATAGGTGGTATCTCTACAAGTAGCAACAAAGAGACAGCGATAGAAGAAAAGAAAAAATATTTATTTGCGGAATATGAGTGTTACAAAGACGTTACCTACTAAATGATTTAAGAGATCCAACATATTCTACCAACTTGTGGAGTGCAAATATTTAAATAGGTACGAGTACTAATCAAATTATGTTGTAATTTTAATTATTTATACACTCTTTTTGTGATGATTTTGAGATTACACGATTATTTGCTAATACAAACTATTTTTAGAACTTAAATTAATGTAGGTATCCCTATCTACCGTAAACTACGTAGAATGCCACTCTTGAGTTAATTTGGCAATGAACCTAGTAGAAAGGCCGAAATTAGATATCTACCTATCTACTATCCTACACACTTCTACTACAGATTCTAAGAGTTTTTTCTTAGAGTCCCCAGCCCAGCCACAGGGCAGCAACTAATTAACATGTTTTTTTTCCTATGCTTTAGTTACATTTCCAACAAATAAATAAGGAAAAATTAAGCGTTTTTAAAATATCTTAATAGGACCGAAAGTTATGACCGTTGTAAAATATAAATTAATTCATCTGCAACTATGAACTCATTTAGCTATTCAAATTCAAATTTATCAGGTATTACAAAGAACACTATAGCTAATTGTAATATAACGATCTATCAATTTGGTAAGAAAGGAAAAAAAATCACCACAGGAGTTTTACCCTTGGTGATTCAAATGGTTATGGCATTCGTCAGCGAAAGCGTGCAGCATCTAATTCTGACAGAGGTGATATTTTGTCTTTCTTTGACGACGATTGTCTCCTAATAGGTATCAGGAAAGCAGCGAGCTTGGTTCTTGCCTTATAACAACGAATATTGATTTCTAGGTTATTTGACTACCTAGGTCAGTCTCCTGGTAGCACTCCTACGACACTCACAATAATACTACCCGTACATTTTACTACCGCGTTAACTACCTACAATGATTGTACAAGATAATAGGTACAACAATAATAATAATAAAACTAGCACTAATTCGAGGAATAGGGTAGCTAGTAACCAAAGAAAGTAGCGGCACACTGTGGGCTTATTTTGTAGCAAAGATCATATCTCGTTTATTCTACTAATGCTAACTGTAGCTTTACAAGTAGGTAACGGGCAAGTAGATAACAGATGACAGATGTGAACATAGATACAAAGATTTTCAGGTGTCAAGAAGTAGGTAGGTACCTAATTAGGTAGGATCGCCTCTGTAGTCTAGCGGTTCAGTTGTTGGACTTGATTGCATGAGGTCCCAGGTTCGAATTCCGGGTCGGGCAACAAATGGAAAATTGGGTTTTTCTAATTCTCTAATAAAAAAAAGTTGCTCGGGATTGGATATGTGCCCGATTGTCGATAGGCTTGCCATCTATCACATTGTGGGACTTAGTGTCCTCGGCTACTAGTGGGTACCCTGGTTGTGCCTCTGCCTACCTCTTCGGGGACGTGGGCGTGTAGATACCTACATGCTACCCTTACCAAGATGACATGTTTATTACCATTACCAAATTTATTGTCTATGGACAAGGTTTTTTTGATCCTGCTTCTTTGTCATTATGTCACATAAAAATCTACTAGGTATCTAGGGGAGGTATAAGTACTTAGTATACGAAGGGCATTCACGGATAAGTTTATGACTTCAATTTTGATATAGGTTTTTTAAACCATTCCATAGACGTTTAACAATAGAGGGAACATAATATTAAAAATATGAAAACCACAATATTCTCCGCTGGGCGGCGCTTTCACAGGTGGTGCTGACAATAGAGCATTGTGTAGAGGGCGTGGCCCATTGTGCCCTCGGCCAATCAGAGCGCCGCATTTAACAATAGCGCACCGAATTGGAATGCCGCGTTCACTCTATTGTCGAATTGGGTTGGTTCAATCAAATTTGGAACAACACAGTTTCAAATCAAATGTCCTTCATTCAAATTTAGACATTCTATTTACAGATATTTCATGCTCTTTTAAAGCTATATAAAAAATCAAAACTTATAAAAAGTATTAAAAAGTATTGTATCTAAAATACCTACCTATGATTAGCGCAAGGTTTTTATATTAAGTGGACTACGCCACCCAAAAATATAGTTTAGAGCTTAGCCACTTGTGAATGCAGTTTAAAGGCACTTTTGATGTACCTACCTACTTACCTACACCTTGATAGTCAGTACCTAAGTGAAATAAATGTGTAACGCATAAACTCGCTCTGAATCGATATCAGTGAGGATATTGTAAGATACCTACCTAGGTAGACAAATAGGCGTGTGTAACATTTAATGGCATTGCGACACTTGCTACTCGATACTCTCTGTCTACCCCAGATGAGACTTTGCACCAAGTTATTTTTGATTATGTCTATAAGAATTAAATTAAACAGCTAACTGACCTGTCTTCAGAATATCCTTATACACTACCTAAATGATAATTATTCTAAAGTACTTATAAATAAATCTTGTCTTCTCTGTTGGTTTGTTAGTCTATCATCTGATAGACATCTTAATTTATTTTTCAATTAATTTCATAAGATTATAATTTACGGTAAACTTGTAATTGGTGCTGGTATTACGTTAAATGACCTTCATTGTACAATTTCTCGTATTAATGTTGACCTAATATTCAAATTTTAGAAGATTTGTAAGCGGATACCATCAATAAAACATTTTTAATAGTGATATTACGATATAAATACACTATTACTTAAATATTTAATATATGGTGTTAATTTAAATTACTGGTAAACCTGTTTATGGAAATCTATCTTCGAGATATTTATAATCAATATAAAATAACAAGTAAAATGAACTTAAATGATACGTCAAGTGTTCAATGCTCTTGGTACAGTCGTTGGCAAAATTTGAATAGCTAACTGACATAAACATTGAGAGATTGAGATAATATGAGACATGAGTAAAAGAGGGGGAATTGGTTATATTCAGTTCTCTAAAAAACCAACACTGTCATGGAGTCAGGTTGTTAAGAATACTTATCTTATAAAATCGGAGTGTAAAGAAGCAGACGAACTCACTGATCTTTAAGACTAACACCATGTCGAGTCATGTATTGCATGAAAGATGTTCATTACTAACTTGAAGACGTAATGTCAGGGCTCTTGTGTTAGCAAGTTTGTCAGCTACTCTGTGCTCCGAAACACGTTAATAGCCAGCAGGTATACTGTAAATAAAGTAGGTGATACGTACCGCGATGCTACCGATATGAGTGAACTGTTAATTAATGGTAGAGATCTGGTATCCGTGGCCCCTCAATTACAAATTTCGAAAATTCGCTGTTTTAGGTTTGTTACCGCCACTTACCGCTGGAATAATTACAATACCTACTTTCTTATTAAAATTAATAACAAAAAATATGTAAATGCAAAACGCATAAATTTTATTTATTAACATATCTATATTTATTTATTAACATTTTTGAAGTATTGTTACGGGATACTTGAACAGACCGTGGTGTAGATCTATGCAACTAGATTAAAATAACATCAAATAATATTCAACAAGAAACATCGACAAATAAAATGTACCGTGAATATCCAGTATAAATAATAAAAATGTTAATAATACGCGACAATTTTAGTTTAAATTTATGACTATTTTTATGAGTAATTTGTTTTATATGTTGCAAGTAAAAATAAAAATACTGATATCACATCTGAAATCTGTTTCGCGTTGACGAAATACAAATATCTAAACAAAAACCAAACACACGTTATGTCTACAGAGTCGATACAAACTTACGAAAACACCCCCGAATTCGATCTCAAATTTCATCATGATTTTATCGTGTCCGCAACATAACAAATCGCATAACAATTTCTTTCACAACTGTACCCAGCGGGCGCTCATTACACAGAGCATCGAATACCGGATGTTGGGAACAGGTGTCGTTGGATGTCCAATACAAATCTTAGACAAACTAAAACAACTCTTATTACCAGCAAATAAAAACTATGGTAATTCGACGAAAAACAATGTTAAAATAAACTCTAATCCTTTGTGTTACAGTCGATAATTAACATAATTACCTAAGATGCAAGAATGTTTGCGCTTCCGTAAAGATTTTGTGTTTTTCAAAAATAACGGGTCGGTTAATCTCTTGGTTTATGAGTAATAACTGTTTTGAAATATTGGTTAATTGATCGTCATTAATAGATTTGATTTGGTAGCCAGTGTCGGACAGGTTTCTTGTTTTGATAGTGCCCATAATTATAAATAGTGTAGTTGTACATATTGATTAAATTTGTTGACTATAGGATGTGCATATTTCTCAACGTCAGAAAATCCGTCGTTGCTGTTTAATTGCTCTGGAATCGGACGACCCAAAAAGGCTTGACTAAATAATATTCAGTCCCGTGTTGGTCTCCGGCCCGGAGGGTAGAATAGCCAATAGAATTGCACAATAGGCCTAACATCCCGGCCACATGACCACGACGCACCAGTAACATCTATGGTGTCTATAGACTACTGCTATCTCTGTAGCACGGTTATACCATCAGGAGAGCCATGTGTTTGTTCGTTGACTTCTCACATAAAAATGAATCAGAATGTCTTCTTTATCATTTAGATTTTAGACAGACACGATTTATCTGGATAGCGACGTACTTTCAATATCCTACTTATGTTATAAATGTGAAAGTTTGTTTTGTTTGTTACTCCTTGACGTATAAACATCTGAACCCATTTTCATAAAATTTGGTACACACATAGATAGTAACTTGGATTAACACATATGATAGTTTTTATCCCGAAAAAAATTTCCTGTGGGATAATTTACCACGCGGGCAACAGCTGGTGTAAATATAAAATTTAAAAATAAATAAAAAAATATAAAATTAAAAGTGTTTGATCCCCCATCAAAACCTACATGTAATGTTGTTAAGAACCATTTCGATCGAACTTTAATAAACGGCAAACAAGAATTCAGATTTCGTGGCAGCGGTAAAGTTGTATAAAAAAGAAGCACCAAAGGTAGCACAATATGAACGACACCAAAAATCTTAATCCGTTGTCAAGTTAAGGGCTAAAACTTAAGCCCTTCGCTAAAGTAAATTGCTTGTGGTACAAAAAGGTAAGAACTAAAAAACGATTACTAAACCGAGTGGCTCTTTTCAGGACTCTATTATTTAGTCCGACTGACTGACATCGCAATATAATCTAGTAATCTGAATCATCAACTCCAATGGTTGATTTTCCTCCACTAGCAATGGGGTCGTCGCATCTCTAAGCCACAAAACATTCCTGTTCTAAACAGTTTCCATTGGAATGATATTTTATGCTTAAAACAAACAACATCGACAAAACCACCCCGAGCCCGCCTCCCCACACAGTGCACTATCAGAGGTCTTTTATAAATGGACAATGTGTTACAGTTTCTCTGTGGAGACCATTTTATTCTTCTCTTGCAAACACCATATTCTACAGGCATAGAGTTCATTTTCCAATGTTTCATATGACTTTAAATAAGTTTGTCTTGTGGTTGAGATATGTAGGAAGATGCCCCAACTCTCTCCCTTCCCCAACGTCTTGGAAGTGCTTAGTTTCGCTTCTATAGACGTTTTGTTTATTCCTACTTCAAAGCCTTGGATCGAAGCTCTTTTATGGAAATGATGGTTTTGTTGAGGTCTTTTCAGTTCAAGTATTTTATAAAATTGTATTATTTCGTTTTTTTAATTCTGTGTCTGTGTTGATATTATTAAAAGGTTATGATTGTAATTTTGGATTTAGTTCCTGGATTTAGTACTCTTTTTAGATAGCAGATGGTAGTTGTACGTTGCCAACTTAAACTGGCGTATTATTTCTCTAATGTGAGTACATTCACCAGGTGGCCTGCCCCCCAAATTAAAAAAAACAACACCGAAAAAAGCTATCGTAAGGAGCGGGGGAAGGGGTCAAAGAAAAAGCTAAGACGACATTAACAATCCGACGGTTGCCTACCTACTCGTAGTTGCACGGACAGCACTGATCAATATGGAGTGATCCTCACGTGTCAACGCCACAGAAAATATTAGATATATTTTGTGAGGACTAAAGGCCTACTGTGTACCGGCGTAATACACTCTGAAGGAAATGAAAGCAAGACTCAGATTTGTCTAAGTAAGGGCAGGACGTATTATTAATAAACATAGACTAAAGTACTCAAAGGTTCCATATGGTATTATAGTATTTATTACACGGTGATACAGACTGTGACACCAACTTTACAAATACTAGAATAAATCCTTTGATTACTAACAAGACCGTAGAGGTTACAGTAGATCGACGCGTACTACCCTTTACTTACTTACTTCTTAAGCTTCTAAATAATCCTAGGAAAAATAGCAGAAGCGCTAAAATTCTTCAAAAAAATTCAAAAAAAATTCTGGTTATCTTTATTCTGCAGACGATGTCTTGTAATGCGGAATCGCAAGTCGTCCTACCCTATTACTGTATTGCAGTAACATTTTAGACTAGCTGTTACCCGTGGATTTGCTCGAGACGCAGTTAATATATTTACTGATAATTGCCCATTAATAAGGACTTTTATACAAACTTTCAACCCCTATTTCACTCTCTTAAGAGTAGACTTTCCAGAAACGTTTAAATAAGTATCTACTCATTTTTATTAAGTAGCCCAAAAATAAAGTTTCATGTTTCAAACTTAAAAAAATGGCAGTCTTCCATACAAACGTTTAACCCCTATCTTACCCCCTTAGGGGTAGAATTTCCGAAATTCTGTCCTTAGTGGATATCCACTCAATAAAACAATCCCTACTCACCAAATTTCAAGGCTGTAACTTTAACAGATTTTGGTCGGCGATGATAAATCAGTCGGTCAGGCCGTGTTATTTTATAAGTAGATATAGATTTGTATAAAATGTGATTTTTTGATTTCCTATACCATAAAATAATAGTAAGCATACCACCTTCCTTATTAAGTATTTACAAACTTCCGTCCCGCAATTTACATAAGTCAAAAAATGACAAGGTTAGGTACTTAAATCTACATTTTTTGCAGTTCATTGTACCATAGTATCCATCGCTTTTATACGTTCCGTAAAGGTATAAAAGACAAAAATAAAATCACACAGAATACGGGGAGAGGGAGACAAGAGGGACCAAAAAGTAAAAAGAGGAAGTAGCGTGGAGGATGAGCAGTCGGTCTTTGTGTTACACCTCCCCGTACCGTTTACAAAAAAAAAACTCTGTTGTTTACATAACTTTAAGGTACAATTTAAGGTCTTAAGAAAGGAATTGACTAAAATATAAATATTTAGGCCAAAGAAGGTACCTTAAAACATACGTTTAAATGTTATGTTAAATATGGTTCATATAAAAATCAAGAACAGCATATGAAACAGAATTGGTAACAAAGGTATTATATATTATAACGAAGGAACCCGTTAGTCCAGGTTCCAATACAGCATCTGCCTTCCTGTCATACAGCTCGTAAGAGGCGAGCATAGCAGGTCATCACCGACACGACCACTGGTGGTAGACTGCTGTGCAGCATCTGCCATGATGACTCTGTCATGTTACGGTCTGAAGGGTAGGATAACTAACGTAATTGCACTATGGGTCTAACATTCCGGCAAGAGGTCAGTGACGCATGTAAACATCAATGGTGTCGATATGGCACGGTTGTCTCTTAACACCAGGAGACCCGTGTCATTGTTCGCTAAACCTCTCACAAAATAAAATAAACAATAATTTTCCGGCTGTTTTATGACAGGCCAGCAAATCTTTACATGTATTAAATGCTAATTGACGTCTCCGTGTGCGGCCCCAAAGGAAGGTAAAGTTTCGCTCGAAGTTATCATGGATCTTCTGACACTGTGCCAAACGACCTTATGGGACCAAAATATAATAATAATATATAATAAAAAGTTTATTTAGAAACGATACAATATTTCAGATTAATACAGTACGATAATAACCACTTCACTACATAAAACAAAGTCGCTTCCTTTGTCCCTATGTCCCTTTGCTGCAGTTTTTTTAATAGACAAAGTGATTGAAGAGGAAGGTTTATATGTATATTTTATACTCATGTAAAGCCGGGGCGGGCCGCTAGTTAGTATATATAATACAGTTTTCGTTTATTTAAACGGTTAGGAGCAAGTATACTTAGTGATCAAAAACGTCATGGTACGGGTCCATGAAGCTTTAAATTAAAAGTTTATATTAGCACATACAAACATTTTTACACAATTTATACACAAAAATTAAAACAACACAGTAAAGAAAAAATATTTTATCTATTTCGAGATCCATTAAATAATCCAGAAGTTTTTACGGAAATTACGCATGACGAGTAAATGGTTTTATTTCAATTAGAGTGTCATAAAATCTTTGAATAAAATCATTTCCTTGGACTAATTAAATGAGTTTAATTTCACTTCAGTTTCATTTCGTGATAATGGTAATTAATTTCGTAAGTAACAAATTGCTGTCTAACGGGTTTGTGTTTTTACAACACTGCGGTAGAATATACAGTGCTATTCGGATACATATCCACCCATATAACTATGGACGATTTAAATCTTGTGAGCTGGAAAAGTGAAAATTTTATGTGGTAGTATGTAATTTTGTTAGCTTTTTTACAATTTTTTTTAGTCTTCTCATACAAATGTTTTTTGTAGTCAAAATTTTATTAAAATACGTATATACAAACACAGGTTATAAGACGCACTAAATTTATCAGACAAGCCAAAAGAAGTCTTTCTCATGTGTTGGAAGGTGAAAATTCGATTGATTCAGTGACTTGTACGTCTTATAAAGTTATTGGAGTGGGAAACGACAATGTCGAGCACTTATTATGGCAACATGAATACGCAAGACAGTTGTACCAATTATGGCCAGTCAGCGCAAAACTCAATCTTTAATGGTGATTATCAATAGAAGATGTTAATGGTAGATACATCTCTACTTCCCTGTTTAGTCGAGTTGGGGTTTTGTTGCGAAACATTTTTTTTTGCAGTCGCTACATTACAGATAGAACTTTGTGGAGCTTGTAGGGAGGCGAAATTAAGAGACACTTTGTTGATTCATAAAGAAATGTGTATAAATACCAATGCAAGTGCCTTTTTGGCTATGTATTTACTAATCTTTAATACAATCAACATTTTAGGCACTTTTTAAAGGGCAGTTTTGATAAAATTTTAATAAACATAAAAACTATCTTTGACACACCAGTAGTTTTATTAGTACTGATACAATTAACTCGTTGTATGTGATATACATATTACTTGAAAGTTTTAATACATACGTATCGTAATTCGGAAAATAGCAAAGTGGTCCTATTAGTTAATTGTTCAAATAATAAATAATCGTAATGCATAACAAGCCATTAGTATGCGATACGGTCGTTTGATTGCCCCAGCAAGTGGGTTAATTGCCCATAAATTAGTATAATTTGCTCCCTGCCCCTTCAGGGCGTGAACGTCGTCGAAACATCTTCCAATGTAACAACTGTCAATGTAAAGGAAAGGTTTGAATCCTGAGTCGACCTCAGTTTCACGTGTATCTTATAAAGGATTAAGTGTCTACATACTTAATGTATATTTGTACTGGATGTTATGTGTGCAAATTCGATTAAAATCGGTAAAGAAGTGTAGTTAATCGTGGACTAAAAACATGACATCTAATTAAGATGTGCAGGCATATTGGTTTGCCTAAAAAAGAGGGCTAATTTCCAAAAAAAAAATTATTCCTAGTTTATCCTTGTCTTTTAGGGTATGAATATTATCAGAATATTGTCCAATGACGTTTTATTATCATTAACATTACTGTTATCATATTATTTCTTAGTTACCCCAGGAAAGTAATCTATATATTAATACGTGATGCAAACACTTTGGACCCCTTTTTCGAAATTGCGCTGACGCAGGGGCATAAAATTTGGCACACTCATAGTTTACGTGTAGGAGAAGTGCAGAACGCTAATATTTTTCAATAATAATTCTTCTAAAGTACATTAAATCAATAAATAAAACTTTACCCACACCATACCATGCATTTGACACACACAAACAAATATATTGATGATAACGATAAAAGATCACAGATGGCGCACTAACTATTCAAGAAACAAAGTAGTTGGTCTTGAGAAATGAAGATGGAGTTCTTATCAACAAGATATTAAAATTTATCATGGTCGAATTTCGACCAACGAGCGACCACTAGGTATTGATAATTGCTTTAGTTTTCAATTTTAACTGCGGAGCTAATTTTAATAGTATCGCAGATTACAGTTTTTTTATGGACATCATTTAATAATCAACATAATCATATCGCAAAGGAATAAAATCCATTTATTTTAATTAAGCAAGTACAAAGAAAGTTTTCACAAGTCTATCGCTTCCAAGTGATAATTTTTATTTCAACGGCGTATCCTTTTATCAATAATCCGATAATTAATTGCTCATTGCTATAAAATAGATAAGCTCAAAATATTATATCTATTCGAATAGATTATAATACAAGAAAGGTAAGCGGCTTCTTTATAAATTTGAATTCTATAATAAATAATAACAAGAAATTTAACAATTTATTAAGGTGATCACGTTAGTGTCACTGGCTTAAGATGTAAGCGGCAGCGAATTATGCTGCTTCTTACTAACTAATGTCAATTTCATAAGCCCGTCTTGTTTGTCTAGGGTTCCTAATTTGTGATAACATTTTTACCCCCTATGGAAAAGAAGGATGTTATAAGTTGGATGGTTCTGGCTCTCTGTCTCTGTCACTGTCTCTCTGTGGCATCAAACTTTTTGGATTTGGATCGATTTCAATGCGTATTTTTTTGTTTGTTAGGGGGTTTATAGCTCATTTGCAAATTTTAGAATTATGAATAAATATATGTGTTGGATTCCTTTTTCTATAATAAATACGATAGGTACAAATGCATGTACACAAAGAGGGGCTCAAATAATTTTACAAACACCTAGACCCAGAAATACAGACAATACAAGCCCATCACCCAAAGGCCTGCCCCCATCGGCAAGCAATTCCGGCCCTTTTAGTGCGATTCCCGTGGCGACGAGGCTGCATTTGTATGATGAACATTTAGATGTCTATATTTCCGAGTGTGTTTGTTGATTAAAGTTATTTTAGTAACAATTATTATGTACCTATTAGAATCGTCGACTAACATCCATAACACAAGCATATTATTTGCTTACTTTGGGGCTAGATTCAATTTGTAAAAAAAAGGATTAAGGTCCACTTGCACGTTATAGGGTTAAATATTTAACTCAAAGTTAGCTTCTAACATAACTAACATATATTCTATAACTAATTTAATATATATTTGACAGTTTAATTTTAAACTTAACCCAGGAACGTGCAATTGGCCTTTACAGTTTTACGTATTTGCGATCAAAGTCAATATACTTTGAAATCAGATTTTTTTTCAAATTATAAAATTTGAGCATATGATTTACCTCCTCTACAGCCTCTAGTGTATTTAATAAGACAGTGTACAAACATTAAAAGAGGCTTCTATATTAGACTCAACTAGAAACGGCTTAAACAATAAATGACTATAACAAGGAGCAGACCAATTATAAAAACTACTAAAACACCTTCAACAGTGTCATAACATAAATATTGTTTATATTTTCTTTAATAAACCGGTCGGTTCCAGCCAATTAAAATTGAAAAATACCAAACTGTCAAACTGCTTCCATTAATGTTATCTCTCTTGCGGCTTAGTGTTTGCTCGAAAGTCTATCCATTCTCGCTCATATTAATGTCTACATTATAATTAATATTCTTCAAGCGCACAATAAGATCTGACTTTGACATTGGCATCCGTTTTATGTCTGACTTATGGCGAACAAAGTCAATTGTCTCGTCTAAATCTGGTTTTAAAATAAAGCAAAGAGGCATAAGGCCTTTTCACAGTTAATGCTAAGCTTTTTAATGTTTATTACTACTGAATAACATTCGTATCCTACGTCTCTCCCTCCACCAAGAAACGAAGGGTACCTATGCTTATTGTTTAGCGTACGGGTGTACCTATTTACGGATTGAAGTCTTGTTTTTGTTGCCTTATTTTTGTTTTTATTTGATACGACAAAGACTTAACCAGCTTGAAACATTACTCGAAATTCAACTGGTTTACATTTTATTACAAAGAATAGAATTAGAATATTTTTAAAAATATACATTTATTACAGTAAGTATGTCTATGACGTGCTTAACCGGCCCGGTGTTGGACTTTACTTCATGAAGTCCTGGGTTCGTACCATAAAAGAAACATAAGATGTTTTTCAATTTTATTAAAAATCTTAGTGGCTTGGGCTTAACTACGCCTGCCCTGGTTTGGCCTCTACCTACTTTTTCTTGGATACTTAGGAGATTAGATTAGCTGGATTTGATAGATTAGATCTTTGAAGATACTTTGTTTTACTATAACAGTATAAGTTTCAACATTTCACAAAGATTTCTTCGTTTATCTAAATAGCATCAGAAAGTATTAAAATTGCATAGTACTAAAATAAACTAATATTTCAGCATTTGGCTATCTTTATGGAAATTGGGTAATCACAAACTCCCCTGTTCTTAATTTCCTCTTTTGGTCCAGGTTCCCTGTATAGTATAGACTATCTACCTAACTTCCTGGCAGCTTATAAAAGACGAGCGTAGGTTGAATAGGACGACCCTTAAACCTTGGCTAGAGCAACACTCCCGTGCAGGTATCACTCCCGTCCCGGATAGGAAGGTCACTGTATAGTTACAGATTCACGTTACCATCTGGAGGATAGGGTAGCCAGCAGACGGTAGACTTGCGCAACAGGCCTGTTACTGGGACACGGGGCAGCAGCACTTCATTTGTCTGTTATGTCTATAAGTCACTGTTGTTTGTTACTGTTAAGAGAGCCTCGTGCTTGTTCGCTGCCATCTTATAAAACAATACAAAAATTCACTACTTATCAATGTCTTCGTGTCCCCGTTATAAACATTTTAAAATAAAATATATCTTCGTGTATTAATAAATTTAAACAAAAGATTAGCTTTTGTAGTGATGCCGATACCTTAGCGGAGGCCAAATAGGATCAAGTTCAAGGCAATACAAGTGAGTTCCTTAGATTAAATATGACACTTCCAGTCTTTGTCCTTTTTGAGTTATATTTCATACAAAATGGTCAGTTCTTTCTTCGTATCTGTTAGAAGCTAACACAAAAAAAAACAATTTAAGCTCTTCACACCCAGTCGGAATCCTAATCTTTTACCATTTTTGCTACTACTACAGGTGTGTCATACTTGTCACCATATTGTTAGTAGGTACTTTTACCTATAGTATTTCGGTTTTAGAAGTGATGGAGCCGATGAGCTCACTTATATGGGACTTTTTGATATCATAATTTCAAATTACCAATTTGAAATACGTAAGAAATCTGAGTATCTGAGCTGAAAAACTATTTGAGCCGATAGACCTTTCCCTGTCCAAACTATAAATGTATTTTTTTAATATGAACCATCTCTTGACCATAGGTAACACGTCCAAAAATAAAGAAACAGGCATTCATTTTTTAGAAATAAGACTAACTAACCTCATAGACGTAGTCCTGTGTTTACTATGAATACTGAATTAAAATAAACTTATTTTTTTGTCAATGATAACAATCGCAAGAAACAAACTGAATATTTGGTACGGATGATATAGGGACCTAGGAAAATAGGGATTAATTTTAATATAAAAGATTGTTATTATATAGCAAACGGTCAGGCCGCTCTGCTGGATGGTGGTACGGGACAACAGTGTGGTGCCCTGCATGAGTGAGTCTACCTAGCATAAATGTATAAAGTCTGTTACCTGTGTGTTAGTGTAATACAGGCCTAGGTAGGCACTGCCTGTACCTGCTCACACATCACCTGCACACACTGTCTGGATACAAGGCTATATGTCGGTATATATTCCTATAATACACTACGAGCTTATAAAACTGATACAAATAAAAGACCACCCCTTTAAAGCAAAAAGGTTAATTTTAGCTAAATATTTTAAAACATTTGAGCTAGAAGTTTCTCTCCACAGCATAATGTAACAATCAATTTCTATAACTGTAAATTTTCTTAACGTAAACAAATAATAGAAGCGAATCTGGTGTTTTCTATAACTGTACTGTACCGAACCCAGAACCGTTATAGAAGATTTAGCAAGCTAATGCAAACATTGCAGCAGCATGCGCGAAACAGCTTCCTAGAATTGTCTTCCGACAGTTCAACGACAAAGCCATTATTGTTTGACGAAACCGGACAGACGGACGGACAGCTTTATTGCTCGTTGACATGATGAAAGCCCTCGGAGTAATGTTTGTGACAGTTTAATTGAAACGTGTATGATTTCGTGCTTTACACCACTACTTAAGATTTATTGTTACTGAAATGCGAACTGCTCTAAAATGATCAAAATTGTTCCAGCCGTGTGCTCGATGTGCCACATTGGGAACAATATACTCTTTTATTATTTTGAGAAGACTAGATGTAAAGGACACGGACCACTTTCCATACAAATTTTGCTTTTGAATCAACAAACACACAATGCTTAAAATATTCTAATTAATCAATACTCTTAATCATTATACTATGCACAAAAGTGGAGTGAAGGTATCGTGGTGGAAAATGCCTATAAGTAACAAATTCATTTGTTTAGTGTGCTTATAAAGTTAAAAAAAAGTGACCAATCGAATTAAAGTTATCTAAATCAAATTATAGATATTTGAAATCGTTTCTTAATCTTTGCAATTAATATAGGTCGTAAAATTAAAGGCAGGACCATCTGGCGTGGATGTTGATATCTTTTTCTTAATATATCAATCAGTGCGCTATATAGGTGTGTACAGTCGGGCGCGCTCTGCCAACGTTTCCGCTTATTATTACACGGGGACGTCTCGAATGTGCTTTGTTTGAACTGTCTATGATGATCTTTTTGAGTATTGGCTTTCTACATAATCTATTATTTTTTTATAATTTTTTTTATATGTGTTGTTACCTAGTTCCTTTTTTCTATAAGTCATTGTTCTGTCTTTAACGCCTTCCGTCACTCACGTACGAAATATGATTTTTAAAACAATCGATACATGCCTAAAAGCAATTTAATTTCTTTAATAATTTTCTTTAACGTTTTCAAACTTTAAACGTCTAATGTAATAAATACGTCATGTCTTTGTATTTAAATAATGTGGCGGCAAGTAAAAATTACCCCAAAAACATCTTGAAATAATTAATATTGTAATTTCGAAATAACCTTCATAATATTTACTGTTTCCTCGCCAGCTGAACTAATTTAAGACCAAATGTTATGATAGAGAACTTGGCTAGACCCATGATAAAGACTTTTTACCTGATATCTCAACGCGTTCTTGTAGGAAAAAGAAATAACTGCTTACTACTTACTATATCATTAGTCCTTCCTGTATAAATATTATATAATTAAATGTGTATATTAAATATTTAAGTACGATAAAAAAGAGAGCATGCATCATTTGTGATTGTGTTTGAACTTCAGACCAATTCTCAACATCCATACTAAGATATTATCGAAGAGCGCACATAATGGTTATGAATTATTGTGATCTATTCTGAGCGTGCTCTCTTAAGAATGGCCACCGGTGCATTCTGTTAGTCCATTTGTGTACCGGTCGCGTTTCAGTCGTGTTTAAGCTAATACAGGAGGACGGGATGAGAAGTAGAAGCGACGATAATACCTGGCCTATTATTAGATATTTTCATTGATTGTTTTATATTACATTACTAGCTTATCTCCCCGTGTTGGTCCGGGCTCCTTTGCAGAATAGACCATCTGCCTTTCTGCCCGTCAGCTCGTAGAAGGCGAGCATAGGCTTACCGCCACTAACACCGTGATATCCTAATAGCTGGTACAGTTTCGCAGCGACTCGTCCCGATTGGTACCACCGCCTTACCTATTCCTGACGCAAAAACGACAATGCTTGCCGTTGACGTGTTCCGGTTCGTAAGGTAATCTTACTTTTGCTTTAGGCCTAAGAGCCTGGTCTCAGGTTGGCAACGCACCATTACCACCTTTGGTGTCTCTAGGAGGCGTGAATTTCTTATCATCAGGAAATCCGTCTGCTTGCTTGCCTTCCATTTTCATAAAGGAAATATATTGGAAAATACGAAAATAGTTTAATGGCTTTCCTGAGCTTGGGCAGCAATAAGTTAAATGTAAAACTGCGAAAAATCGACTCCAATTGGTTTATCACTTATTACTACGTCGCGACTTAATTATTCGTTTTTCAAAAGATAACTAATGATTTCGATATAATCCTCACATAAATTGTTTCAAAATTTTACTAGTAGTTTTGAGTTATACTTAATTAAGCATAAATGTTTGTTTATACTGACGACATCGTTAATTAATTAATAATTAACATGGAAAAAATATGGATTACCACCAACCAAAAACCTCTAGTCGGATCATGATAACACCTTCAAAAACCTTCGACCTTTTCTATTGATCGACTAATCGCGTAACATACAAAAAATGCAGTCATATTAAGTATGAATTCTTTTTTGAAGTCGTTTAAAAAGCAGATGGCTTTCGTGTAAATATACAAATTAATTAAGTACTTACAACGAAAGTCTATCCTAAATGTTAAGGGCCATCGACCGACCGAACGATTCTCGTTGCGGAAGACATTTGTGTTCAAATAGTTCCCAAAAATAATAGGGATATTTTTTAATGCTTTGCAACCAAAGATGGTAATGGTTCTTTGATAGCAAAAGTGAAGACATATCTTTTTCACAACCGCTTACTTTACTATACAGGGCCGATCAGATCACTATATATATATATATATATACATATATATAAGGTATAAGGTAGTAAGGTATACATATATCATCATATTCATACAAATATTATAAATGCGCAAGTTTGTAAGGATGTTTGTATGTTTGTTACTCTTTCACGCAAAAAACTACTCAACGGATTTCCATGAAACTTTGCAGTAACATGGCTTTGATATCAGAAAAACATGAAAAGGTAAAATTTAAAGGGATTTTTATAATTTTGGTGATAACATAACGATAACTATCAAGTAAACGCGGACGAAGTCGCGGGTAACGCTTACTTAATCACTCTTACTGTGATTAAGTTAGCGTTACCAACGGCCTACCTTACTCTCTAGACCAGAATACAAAACAGTCATTTTGACTGTTGCTGTATAACGCATTATCACCAGCAGTTTTATAGATAACTAGATGTTACCTGCGGTTTTGCTCGCGTGGCAGTTAATATTTCTCTAATTATAGCCAATTAACAAGGATTCTCATACAAACTTTCAACCCCTATTTCACCCTCTTTGGGGTAGAATTTCCAGAAACGTTTAAACAAGTATTTACTCACTTTTAATAAGCAGCCCAAAAATAAAGTTTCATGCTTCTAACTTAAAAAAAGGCGGTCTTCCATACAAACTTTCAGCCCCCGTTTCATCCCCTTAACAGTAGAATTTCCATTATTCCGTCTTTAGTGGGTGTCATATTAATAGATCCGTTTCTTCTCCTGTCTGGCTAGGTTTGGAAACGGTGGTAGTTTACGGTAGATAGGGATAAATTAATTTATATTCTAAAAATTGTGTGTATTAATAAATAATCATGTAATCTCAAAACAAACAAAAAGCAGTGTGTAAATAGTAAATCGTGAATAAATAATTAAAAACATATTAAAATATTTGCACACCACAAGTTGGTAGAATATGTAGGAACGCTTAAATAATTTTGTAACATCTTGGTAACACTCATATTCCGCAAATAAATATTTTTTCTTTTCTTTCTTTTCTTTTCTAGAACAACCCTACTCACCAAATTACATAGTTATAATTTTTGCTCGGCGACGATGATGAAATACCATATCCTGAACATGGTATTTCATAAGTATAGATAATCCATTTATGAGAGTCAGTTCGCTTTTTACAACCTGCCAGAAATGTAAATGGTTAATTTACAAAATGGACCCAGACCAACGTGGTGTAAAATGTATAAGCACTATTATAAGCAAAAGTGGTTATTTTAATAAATATAAGCATATTTTTCTAACACCATTCTCCACAGTAAATCTGGTGAATATTAAAACATGAATCACATTGTGGTTAACGTAAATACAGCAGGTTTATCTTGAACAAAAATTAAGACAATGAATAATAACTGTTTGCTTAGTTGCAACTGCACTGTACTTGTAGTACATACAGGATGTGTAACAAACCGATATTTTTTTGTGAAAAGAGAAAAGGAGTAGTGCATCATTGACGTAGTAAACAACACTAGGACTTATTTGCACGACATGATGTAAAAGAAATTTTAGTGGTAAATTCAAAGTTAATCAGCTTTATTCACACAGAACAGGTTTTTTTAAGTCAGAAGATAGCAAACAAACAAACGGCAAATTATAAGAGACCACCGTGCTACAGTCATCATATTATATTATGTTTCAGGTGCATCCATGTCCCGTGGTCTGTTGTGCATCTCTACCTGCTGCCCTACCTTGCAGACTGGTACATGACACTGTAATTTCGACGACAGAAATAGGTAAAGCAAATAGTTCCCTACACGAGCAAGTTGCTGCACTGCACTTTATCACCAATTATCTAGTAGGTAATGACCCATTTAAGCTTAAGTTCACCTCTTATGAGCCGTTATGCAGAGAGTGCAATTCTAATCTCTAAAAGTTCGAGATAATATTTTATGGTTACAGATTTTATCTAACTGTAGCCATCTCGACGTCAAATGAGTCACTTATATATTAATTTGTCCCAAAATTAAATGAGAACTATGTCATGTATAGGTATGATATCCTTAAGATTGAACAAAATCATTTTTGTATATTTTTAATGGGTTTAGATTATTAATTAATATTTGTTAGCGTCTCACAACATCTGTCAGATGGCAAGGTTGTTCGACAGGATTTAAATTCCGTTTAAAAAAGTATATCACCAATGATATCCAAATTACTTCCCTAGTTATTGTTATATAAACATATAGAATTACATTTTGTTATATAATAAAAATAACACAAAGATTTTATCAAATATATTTGTATCAACCTGTACATTTATTTTGTTCCGGCTAATTTATCGCACTCAATTAACCGCGCCAAACAAAATTTTTCAATGTCGTGCGAAAGTACATTTCGACAGTTTCAATATCTCTTTAACAACAGTCATATTTTTTCACCGCCAATGACGGATGCTACCGTTCACTGCGTTGACGTTTCGACGAAATATAGAATACTTGCTGTTTACCTGCGACTTCGTCGGAGTGGGTATTTTAGTAGGGATTTCTTAACAACCCAAGTTTTGTATTTGGAATTTGGCCATTTGAGTTTTGCCGTTTGAGTATTGAAAATCAGAAACATCTAATTACAGATAGGACTGACCATGCTTTTGGTAAAAGAAAATTTACAGGTACACGTGAATTTATTCACTTAGTTTTATTATTCGTGACATCCAGTTTTAAAGGGCTTTAGAATTTAGAAAAATAAATAAAAACACTTTAATTGAAACGAAGATTATCGGGTCGACTTGTTTATACTTCTTATAAAACTGTAAAAGATTGAGCTCTGTGGATTGTAAATATTTGTAAGAAAAATAGCAGGAGAGTAAATAAGGGCAGTAAAACACATTTTAAGAATTTTGTATTTCTGTTTATACAATGTCCACTATTCACGCCAAATCTACTGAACGAATCGTAACGAAATTTAGCTAGTAGATACTACTTTATGTTCCGAGGAAGGTTGATACTTTTATTCCGCTTATTTTTCGTTTCCCCTTGGAGAAGAATAAAAATCTAAATGTGAGTTGGGCCATAATTCATTAGAACACGTAGTTCTATTTTATGAATTACTAGCTCCGACGGACTTCGTTCTTCCCGTTCTGTTGTATGGAAAAAAATAAAATGTTGTTTTTCCTAGTTTCCTCAAAGTTGAACGGGACAGCCGAAGTATCCTATGTCCGTCTTCTGGCTGTAAGCTACCTCCTTATCCATTTTCAGGCAAATCGGTTCAGCCGTTGAGTTACAGGTAGTGTGACTAACGCTACTTTCTTTTATTTATACAGATTTTTGGTTTTGTAGTTTGTGCTGTACAGATTGTCGTGTAATTAATTTGTAACAAGTTATGAGTCTTGAGGGTTAGAATTAAAAGACAGCAATACTCACTATAAAATAATAAATAAATAATAATAAATAATTAATAACAATTTTCAAACAAGTTACACAAATATAATCTAACCCCAAAGTAAGCAAACTGTATGGTTGCGTTATGTGTGTTAGTCAACGATTCCAATACATATAAATACTTAAATAGATACCAGAATAAATTTAATAAAATTACCAAAAATTTTGAAACTCGGAGTATAGTAACATATTTGACCGTAAAGCTACATACAGATAGATACATACATATCTTCAGACCAAGTCTCCCTGCACGGTTGGCGGAGAGTATCGAGTGAACGAAGGTCGTCAGGATCATATAAAAATGTGGACATAATATATTCGTATGGACATATCGTCACTGAACTCTGTCAAATAAATTTTTTTGAATATTTCTAATGATATTTTTTTTTTGAGAATAAAGAAACTCATCTACAAAACACGATGATATGGTTCCCTACAAAAGGACTTGGAAAAATAATTTAAACTTTCCATTGTGTACGTCACTAGCTTTTGTAGTTTGGATTGTCGACAGTTCACCCAGAATAAGCTACTATTCGCTTTCAACAAGACAAATGTTTACGCGCGCCACCCCTATTATTTAGGGTAGAATTGTCGTTAGGGTTGTCCTTAAATGAAAATTAAAAATATCTAGCAAAAATCTTTTTTATAATAGTGGAACTGAAACAAATAGAGGGATTGATTGTTAATTTTGTTAATACCTAACGTCTGTGCTTACTAAAGTTGTGTTCCGGTCTGGAGGGGAAAGCAGTCAGTAACTTACTCAATCAAGTGGATAACATCCCAGCCTCATGAAAGCATGTCCGTTTGTCTGTTAGCGATTCTAAAAACTATTGAATTTACTTTTTTACGATAATTATAAACATACACAATGATTCTTTAGAAATGTTTTGGACGTGTAATTAGTTACGGTTTGTTTAGATTACGTTTTGTCTTCTTCAACGATATAATAATAAAATTGCAGTAGATTTTTGCAGCTTTAGAGCTTTGCAGCTTTTAGATTATATGTACCCTCTATTCAGTACTAGTATCATTTGCAAATATTATATTTCATGATGGACATTAACATTGTGGTAGTTTTTAATATTTCCTATTTGTAACGACCGTAAGGTGAAAGTCTACTTTATTGAAATCTTTTGTAGCCATTAATATTACAAATGGCTTCCTTATCATTTCACTGATCTATATTTGCTGATTAGTCTTTTATTATCTCATTTATTTCATTAAATGCTAACTTATCAAATTAATTAGTTTTCTTTAGATACATTTTATATTTTTTTATTAATATTTTAGAAAATAAACATGGGTTGGTATAAAAAGTATTTGCATTAGTAGGTATGCATTCAATTATCACATTTATTCCAGCACGCAAATAATTCAGTATTTTAATAAGTCGTCGGTTTTTTACATTTATTGAAAACTTTCTAAATATACTGAAAGCAATTATATATCATATAGATAATTATATATCAGTCAATCAAATACTGAGATATGATGTTCGGATTTGGTGGATAGAGTAGGTGTTGAACTTATAGCATAATTTTAGGTTCGTAATAAAGCAGTAAAAACTTCGTTATCGATAGTCGACATGTAAAATCTTAAACCACATTTACAAAGCACGTTATATGGAAGTGGAATCAAACTAGTAAGCTCCTGATTTCAGATGTTCCGCTACTAGAAAGCGATCAGCGCTACCCATGATCAACTGCAACGACAGTGTTCATATCGATGACATATCTCACAATTGCATTGCCGTGCTTTTAGAAATAAGTAAGCTCTTTTCGCGTACACCCTTAAGACGAATTGTGTCGGAAACACTTCCACCTGTACCTTTTATAGTCCGTGTTGATCGGGGTCCCGTGTGTAGAATGTATAAAATAAAAAATAGAACTGCCACCAAGACCACTGGTGGTAGAGGGTTGTGCAGCACTAGCCCGGGTAGGGATCCACCGCCTTACCTATTCCTGATGCCATAACGACATCGTCTTGTTCCGGTTCGGAGGGTAAAGTAGCCGGTAGACTTGCACAATAGGCCTATCATCCCGGCCAAAGGACAGTGACACACCTATAATATCTATGGTGTTCATAAGCCACGATATTTCTTACCATCAGGAGAGCCATGAGCTTGTTCACTTTCTCATCACATTAAAAAAAAACTGTTATTGATTCTTAAGCCAGGAGAGATGAAATAAAAAGTTTTGAAGTGGAATTCTGTAACGAGTTACTTATCTGAGTACTCCTCATGATAAATGTTGTAAGAATCGCTATGAGAACAAATATCTTTGAGCAAATCCAAAGGATCAAGCAAGTTAGTGATAGTTTGGTCCCCGATAATCGAGTTGCCTTAAGTTGAATGCGGTCAAACAAAAAGATCTGGTACAGGGGAATCTCAGCCCAGATTCAGAACAAATACGATACAAATAATGTTTTAGCAATCCTTACAAATATTACACAAGAGCTTATGTTTCTTACGAATATCTTTTTCATACGAAACAGCTAAATCGAATGCATTTAGAACGTAAAAATAAACCTCATCCTTTGCTGACGGGTTCTCCAAGAGAAGGACATAGGCTACCGTTTTCCCCAAATCTTACCAGGTTCACTTATTATAATAGAATAGTTTGTTAAATGCGGGTAAGTTTGCGGGCAAAAAATACTTATATTATTAGTCTAGAATTTAATTCTGACAGCCCTGATATAAACGGCAGGGCTGGTAGCGGGCAGGCACTTGTTGCTCCCCTAACAATGAATTTATTTCAATTTGATAGATCTTTACTACACAAGCACAGAATGTTTGTTGTCATGTTTAGTATAACTTGCACTTTTCTACCGCTTTCCAGAAAAGGGAGTTCTGCAATCTCCTATATTTTTATGTGTCAACATTTCAGTAGATGAATAAAGATTTTTTTTACTCGAAATCTGGCGCTTACTTCTTTTGTAGTAAATTTACCTAAATTTGATCATTTGTATTATTTATTTTATTGGCTAAATTAATAACATTCTATTTTAGAGTAAATTTAAACTAAAAACAAAGCAACTATTGTTGTTTTATATCTTTTACAAGATGCTGGTAGCAATATCGTAAAATTATAGTTTTTAAATTTTTGAGTTTTTTATGGTTTTTTTTATCGAAATGAATATTAACCCCTTCTTTTTGCAAAGACGGTTAAAGGTAATATAAATGTCATATGGCCGCTCCTGAACACAATTATTAAAGATAAAAACTAAATTGAACCTGTAACATTAGTACTGCACTGGCTAACCACCAAATCAAAACGAAAATAAAAAGCACTGTCGTAACGATAAGCAATGTACCTACTAGGCAATCCTGAATTTTTTTGTTAAGAATTTAGTCCCTTTCTAAAATTAAGGAATCTATTTTGCTCATCATTATTGCTAAAATTTAAGCTATACTTTTAACTAACGACAGGATGACGTTTTCATTCGATATCTGTATATTTCATGTTAGATCACACACAAGTTTCTGCATCCGACTGATAAATCTTTTTTTATTGGATAGAATGTAAGAATACTTTCAAGTGGTCCCGTAAAGATTTTAATACATTGATTCAGCAGTTTTGAGTTTTTAATTGTTTGCTGAGACGATATAACATTAAAATTTTAATGGGTTCGTTCAGATTTATTGAGTGTAAATTAGATAGTTTTATAATAAGATACGTTTTGAAATAATGAAAAAAATATATATACGTGGTTTGATGCCGCGTGAGTTAAATTGTAGCCGTAAACTAGTATGAGATTGATGCCTTTGGGATCATGAACCTTCACGAAGCTCGCTGACTTACCTGTAACAAAATAAAATTCGTTATCTACACTTTTGCAAGTATTTTCACACCCATATCCCCGAAGAGGCAGGCAGAAGCACAACGAGGACACCTACGACTAGCCTAAGATACTTAGTCCCACAATGTAATAGGTGGCAAGCCTATCGACAACAGGGCATATATCCAATCCCAAGCAACGTTATTTTTATTATAAAATTGGAAAAACCAAATTTTCTTTTTGTCGCCCGGCATGGGAATCGAACCCGGGGCCTCTTGCAGTCAAGTCCAACGCCTGAACCGCTAGACCACAGAGGCGACTACACTATTATTTATAGAGAAATATGAATCAATAAACTAGTAAATCATCTAACTGGTTTTATTAATAAAAAAGCTTGTATGGAAATGCATAAGATAAGATTATTGTTAGTACGTACATAGCAACCACCACAGTCACATTGGGGATTGGGATGTGTCTTCTTACGCAATAATCTAGTTTGAGCACTAATTAATCACGAGTTTTTTTTAATAAAAAAAATGTGATGCAGCTATAAGATCTAAAACAATATAATTATCACTGCCAATTGACTTTGACTCACTCACTCCCTCTCTCATTTGAATTCTAAAAATTCGTATTAGGTAATTCTACAGTATTCGCCAAATAGAATTTTTTTATGTCTATGACATTTCAAGGCGAATAAGTAGACGGATTTCCAGACGGTAAGAAATTCGCGCTGCCTAGAAATAAAAAAAGCTGGTAATTGTGCGATGCCAACCTGAGGCCGGAATGTTAGGCCTCGAGCAAAAGTAAAGTTGACCGGCTATCTTATGCTCCTAACCGGAACACGTCAACGGCAAGCACTGACATTATAGTGGCAGGCAATTTTTTACTAAGTTAACTCAAGCATATAGTGTAGATGATATTCCGGTGAAGTTGTAAAAACCTCGCGGTTAGAACGTATTAGTCATACAAAAAAATAAAGTAGATGATAAAATAAACATAAATAAAAATCAAATAAAGAAGTAACGTTATGAAGTGACTAAGGTATGGTAACATAATAAATATAAATACATATGTACCTATAAAATTCACGAAAATACCTTACGTATTTAACACAATATCAAACATTCTATAGAACTCCCAAAACAGATTTTTGACGAAAATTCATAAAATTTAATTTAAAACTAGCCACTTCACTTGGAACTCTATACTCTACCTACACTGCAGGAGGTTTTGGCTTATAGATTTGTATGTATTATACACATAACTTTCTTAATTGTGTCCAGATCAGTGACCGAGATCGTTTTTCAAGATATATTTATTTTTATAGTTATTTTTTTTTATATTAATAGCGGCCCGCCCCGGCTTCGCACGGGTATAAAATACACATATAAACCTTCCTCTTTAAACACTTTATCTATAAAAAAACTGCATCAAAATCCTTTGCGTAGTTTGAAAGATTTGAGCGTACAAAGGGACATAGGGACAGAGGAAGCGACTTCGTTTTATACAATGTAGTGATTGATATATGATCATAACCCAGAAAACTATGATATGTGTACCATTCCTAGTTTTTGTGTAAATCCTTTGGCTATATCTATTTACCACAAAAATACCCAATTGTTAAATAATGCAATGTACATCGAATCGTGCTCTCCTCGTTGGTATTGATTTAGTTCGATAGTTTATTGGTACATAGAACTGAACAAGGAGACAACAGCGATTGAGATGTCCCGTCCCACGCTGCATTGTACCACGATATAGATACAACACGTTCGGGTTGTTTCGAAAACTGTTATAAAATTTACATTTTTAGAATTTCTTAAACTTGGAATTTAGCAACGTACCAAATATTTTCTTTACTGCCTGTGTAATATTCCGTAGTTCTGACTTTATTCTATTTTCTGAATTTTTTGAGAAAGTTTTAACTTAAATAACAATTTACATACTTCAACACTTACATAACAATTTTTGGGGTTTCAGGTTCCTCATTTATATAGACTAGTGGTCGCCCGTTGGTCGAAATTGGATCATAATAAATTTTAATATGTTGTTGATAAGAACGCCAACTACTTTGTTTCCAAACTGTATGGTGCGCCATCTGTGATCTCTTATCGTTATCATCAATTTGTATTTGTTTGTGTGTGTCAAATGCATGGTAGTGTGGGTAATGTTTTATTTATTGATTTAATATACTTTATAAGCATTGTTACTGAAAAATATTAGCGGTCTGCACTTCTCTAACACATAAATTATAAGTGTGCTAAATTTTATGCTCCTGCGTCCTCGCAATTTTTGTAAAAAGGAGTCCAAAGTTTTGCATCACGTATTAATATATAGATTTATTACTTTTATTTACGTAATTTTATATTATGTCATTCTAAAGTGGATTTTTTTCGTATTATTAGTATGTTCAGGTTATTTATTTATTGTGCATGATGCCTTCCATTTTTTCATCACAGATTCTAATTTTTAAGGTTGGCTGGAAGAAATCTGTAGTACACAGAGAAATAAGCTCAACCTTTGTGTATAATTCCATATATCACTGTCCATGTTTTATGTCAACAATTGTGTACACTAAAGAATTAACTAAATAAATAACTATAAATTTAACGTTTGAATTAAATCCGCAGTAGCTCAACTGTTTGAGCATGAACTATAAGATTTTTGTGCAACACCTATAGAACCCGAGCCTCATCGTCTGTCAGTGAAGTTAGGTGTGTACGCAAGCCCCTCGACCTTGGGTCTCTTTATATGTTAATATGAGATAACGCAGTTGTATTTAGAGACATATATATTTAGAGACAACCGTTACCGATAGACACTATAAATGTTACCGGTGTGCCCTTATCTTGTGGCCGGTATTTTCAGAAATGTTCGCAGGCTACGTGGCTACTGCTGCTACTAACTTTACCCTACCTACCCTACCCTCCAACATGGTATACGATAATGGTGACACTATGGTGGCAAGAATAAGTAAGATGATATTAATGCAATCCATCTATAGTTTGGAATCCAAATTTCAGTATTTTCAACCGATTTCCAAAAAATGTGTGTCCTCAATGCGAAACTGCGTCTTTAATAAGTATTTACTAGCTTAGTACTTTAAACTGAATGAACTTACTCTGATGATTCTTATTTTGTTTGAAAGATAGAACTTCCTAGTTCATCTCATTTTAGATTTATTCCAAACCAGACAATTGTGGATTTTCGAGCAATTCAGGGAGCATTTCGGTTCGAGCCCTTAGCACTAAATCTTCTAATTAGGTCGAATCCAACGTAGAATGGTTTCACTTGTAAGTAATCTTCGCTTTAGTAATAGTCTAAGCTTCTGGCTCTATGGAGAGACATCGTATGTTTGTACTGCCACGTCAACGCCACAAGCACCACAAACCACAAACATAATATTAACAACTAGCTGCCCGCCCTCGCTTCGCTTCGATTGTTCAAGAATAAAATTCAACTATATTTAATTTTGCGGCCGGAGATTTTAACTATTTGATAACTCATTAGTTGTTAATTTTTTCTGATAGTGTAAAGGGCAATTTTGATCTAAATTACACGCATAACGTATCTAACAGATTTATTTGATTAAGGGTTAATACTGTATTGTTAAAAATATGTTCTAAAGTAACCCTTCATTTTACTGTTTTAAGTAAACGAAAAAAACGGTTATTGTGGATTATTCTTTAAAGAGAGACATATACCACCGCTTACTTTTTTTGAGATCTATCGAAGAGGAAAAAACCCACTATACATTGTTTTGTTAAAACTTAAAAGGTTTTGGCAGCGTTTTCGAGGAAAGCTCCCGATTGGCTTATTTTTTGCCGACATATTGAACTAATATCATTGTTATATCGTTGGTTTGTATAAAACATAAACTTACTATACACTAAAACCTTCCTCAAGAATTGTTCTATCTATTGTTGAAAACCGAATGAAAATCCGTTCAGTACTTTTTGAGTAAATCGCGAACAGACAGACGGACAGACGCGGCGGGGGACTTTGTTTTAGGTATAATATGTATTGATAAAACTTTAGAACAGCTTCCCTCACTCATTTCCAAGCTCCTTGAAAGCTCTTTGAAACAGATTATACAAGAGTTGCTGCCCGCGACTTCTTACATACGTTGAAGTTATGATGAGAACGATAGATTTTCCCGCAGTAAAAGGTATCGAAAGTGATAGCCCAAACTGTAAACTTTACTAACAAGACTTGATAAAAATCCGTTTAGTATTTTGCGCCAAAAATGAGCAAACAAGTAAACCGACTTCAACCTCGTTTAAGGTACTGTATCCCATATAAAATTGTTACATAGTTTTATTAAAAAAATGTACAGTTTGAGTTTTGAGTATTATGTGTATTATACATAAACTTATCTAATTCATAAACTTTTTTAAAAACTTCACGCACTGGCAACTAACTTAGATGTACAAATGTAAATTAACAGTGATGGCCATTCAAAATCAGGTGGTCCACTCGTTTGTATGGCTGTGTCTTGTAGATAGAAGTTTTAGTTATTCATAATATAATTCGTTATCCTAATTAGTTTTATGGTTAGTTTGAATATTTAAGTGGTATTTATAAAAGATTTTCTATCATAAAAACTAACTCAGACCGTAAACATTAGTGGCGGAAGCTTATATTTGTTTATTGAATTAAGTTATATTGGTGCCATTAGACATTCAAATTTATTAATTGTTACACTTTTTTATAGAATTTGATAGCAAACAAAATTTCTTGTTATAATACTCCTACTGAGACTAAATATGGCCGTGGCGCGTTTCTAACTAAATCTCTTAATAAAAACCTTAGCACAAAATAAAAAAAAATGTGAGCCGTCACGGGACGCCTGGCAGATGTGAAACATCGACATTATTTTGTAAAAGCATTGTTAAGCATTCTTTTCTGCATATTACTTTTACTTTGCAAATATTACGATTTTTTTCCAGATTACGATGACCATTTATTGAATAAACATTTATTTTCATTAAATACAAAAAATACGAATTTATTTCAAATCGTGACTACTTAATTCATTTAATCAGTACTCACACAGCCACACCGTACACACTACCGCATATAGACTGTATATATATGTATATATAAATATATATACCATCATATTATTATAGCGTGGCGATGCATCGCCACGGCATGCGTCGCCTCGCCAGGGATCCGTTTCACGTGCGGCTATAGATGTTTCACATCATTATATAAGCTATATCTCATCTCTATGTACTCGTATATAAAAATGGAATTATATTATCTAAACATACAAATAAAAGCAAATAACTCCACCATAAAACAGAAAAGAACTGTTGTTTTTGTATCTCTGTTTGGTTAAGCTTTTTTATGGGTCTTTTATAAAAAAAATAATGGGGTACTGTTCATCGTGTGTATTTTCTCAGCTTTCAAAGGCAGAAATCCGCATCGGAATTGGTCCATACGTGAAAATGTTATAATGTTACACACGCAGAGAGACAGAGAGAGGAGGGGAGGGGAGGGTAAGTAAGAGGAGTTCAGCTGAAGGAGGAAGATAGAGACGTACGAGGGCCAAACTGAAAGTTTTTAGAACTGGCAACTTAAAAGCATCATATTAAAAAAATAAGTTTAAATTTTGAAAATAGAACTCTTTACCAATAATATTGAGTATAAATTTCATTCATTTGTCATTTGTTTTACGATTTG
>NJDC01065201.1:396045-406887 GCA_002245475.1 Calephelis virginiensis
AAAAAAATAAAATCCTTATCAAAAAAACACAGATTTCCTGATGTTTAATAAAAGCTAGCCGTGACCTACGACCTACAGACAACATAGGTGCGATATCTTTTGGACATGAAGTTAGACTTCATTTACAAGTCTCTTAGCAATTAACCCTCTAGACCGAAAATAAAGCCAATGACAAATAAAGCCAAACGAAGATAAAACATCTAGTTAGAAGTTAGATACGAGTACAAAAATGCAGGCCAAATAATATTATCATCCTGCTTTTTTTACAGTACACAAAGGCCTTTCATTTTCGTCAGTTAAAATTTAGTATGTTAACATTTGGCGAAGACAATTGCATGTAATTATTGAGGAATTGTATAACAGTACCGGAGCCGACATGTCCGCTGGAGCTGCAATTGTCGTGTCGTTCACAAGACCGATCGCGTTTACCAGATTTTATGGGTGTCGTGCGCGCACGCAAATGTTACGTACCTACTCATAGTCTGCAATTAGGGTTGGCACAAGGCAAAACGCTAAGAAAAACAGTTTTAATTTATTAACCTACTTTGCAAAGTAATAAGTTATAAATTCGTTTGTAGTTTTTGTTTGTTAAGCGATGTCTTGGAAAAAAATGAATGGATTTTGATATTTTTTTTATGTCATGATTAGGAAATGGTTAAATAAAATTTTATAATAATCCAACTAGAGGTTTTTGAGTTACAGTTAATAAGTCAACGTATTTAGACTGTAAAGCATGTGTGCGGGTGGATGGCAACATATCGCCTTGGTTTGATGTTAATATTGGCATCGAGCAGGGTTGTGTGTTGTCAGAACGCTTGTTTATCTTATATTTGTACAAATGTCTACAAAGTTTAAGATCACTGAATGTGGGAATGCGTTTGGGTGACCAAGTGGGGAACTGCCTGATTTATGCCGATGATGCGGTACTTTTGGGCTCTACGCCATCTGAGCTGCAAACACTGGTCACAGTTATGGAAGGATATTGTAAACAAAGGGGCTTACATTTGAATGCGATGAAAACCAAAATAATGGTGTTTGAAAGAGACGTAGCCAGAACGGATGTAAGAGTTTGGGTTGATGATGTAGTGCTGAAACAAATGAATGAAGTTGTATATCTTGATTGTGCTTTTAGCAGGGATGGAAGGTACACCGCAGATGTAGAGAGGAGAGTGAGTGCAGGGAATTGTGTGAATGGAGCGTTGGGTAAGCTATTTCAAAGCGAGGTTTTGAGTAAGTCTAGTTTTTGACTTACTTTGCATAATTCTGTGCTTATCCCAACGTTATTTTATGGAAGCGGGAGTTGGGTATACCAGAAAAAGCATGAAAGTAGGATAAATGCGGTCGAAATGAGAGCGCTACGGAAAATTTGTTTGTGTTAAAATGCGAAAGGGCGTGTTGACAGATGTAAAATTTAAAAAGCCTGAAAATATGGATGGATGTAGATCCTGTACCCGGGGTACCCCGGGTACAAGCATTGGACGTAATGGCGGCAGGAATAGGTAAGGTGGTGGTACCAATCCGGGCGAGTTGTTGCAAAACTCTACCACCTAGTAGGATGTCACGGTGTTGGTGGCGGTAAGCCAATGCTCGCCTTTTACGAGCTGCCTGGCAGGAAGGCAGATAGTCTATTCTACAAAGGAAATATATAGGTACCGCTCTTCTTAGAAAAAAATATTTATTTATATATACCTAGGTATTGTGATATGTTACATTGATTTATTGCAAACTAGATTCCGCCAGCAGCTTTGCCCGCTTTTCCTGCTGTGCATTTTCCCAAGATTAAAAGTAGCCTATGTGTTATTCTAGACTTTGTCCAGATCCACTCAGTAGTTTTTGCGTGAAAGATAACACACACGCTGACAAATATTCACATTTATAATATTAGTTGGAAGTAGGATAGCTACTTAGGATGTAGATGTAGTGGGTTGAAAGCTAAACCTCTTTTTATTTGTATTTACTTACTAACAAAATACGTAAGGCCCTTTATTTTTATTTGAAACTTATTTCAGATCGGCAAGAGACAACTATGGCCATGATGCTATTGGTTATGTTCAAGTAAAAAGAGTAGGTACAAACATACACCATGAACGGTTAAATGTAGAATCACGCCAGGCCACCGGCGTACGTACCACACCTCATTGTTGCAGTTTGGAATGCAATGAAAAGTATCAAAAAGTTTTAAATGTAACCTTCGAAGATTGTGCCGCCAGCGGTGGTGGCTGTAAAATAGTACAGCATTTTGTATTGCACATGCTAACTTTAAAACTTCAAGGAATGTTGATGTGCATGAAATAGCTCATAATGTTGTGATAATCTTTTTGAAAAATGTGTAAAATTTTGGAAAGAAAACATTTTTGAAAAATTTATATAGTAACATTATCATAATGTAACTAAGTTTTATTAAAATTCTATAAATAACACAAACATTGGTGGAAAATAGAACGTATGTAACTTCAAAATCTTATATTTTTAATACAATAAACAAAAACTTAAATGTATTTTGCTTAAAACACTAGGAACTTATTTAAAAAAAAACTATTCCACATGCTGAAATCACCACTGAATCTAGCAGGTCGCCTTGCTTTAGACTTACCATGTGTGCATTTAAACGCCCTATAGAACTATAAAAACAAATTTTTCGGCAAATTGGTAGTTGTATCCTTACATTTAAGCATAACACATGATTTCCTTGTATTTGGATTGGCCATATATATAAGTATTTAGGTATAATTTGGACGGCACGGGCGCGAGACCGCGAGCGGACTGAGCGAGCTAGACTAGGCATGCTGTGCGATGACGTCACTCCACTAGAACTTGTTTTACTTCTAAATCGGAAACTAATTGACGTATCGAAGTAATTCTTTCACTAGTATTTTTTATTTTTGACAGAGAATATGGAGTGCTAATAATCAAAATTAGCTAACATTCTTCATTGTAAACACGGAAAACTATAATCTAAAACAAAGTAAGAAGCAAGTTATTAAATACAAAATTTTGTTTGAAAAATGAAGACGATAATTAGTACAACAGATGGGATTGGGTGAGGGAGACGGTTTATTGAAGATCAACTAGGAAAAATACATGACAAATGATGAATGTTTGAGACATTACTTGAGCTTTGAATGGATATATACCTGTTATGTCAAAAATTAACACTGGCTTTCACATGTGATTATAAATAAATTATTTGAAGCTGTTGTGGGGAATATAAGGAACTAGCAGTTTCACGCAGCTTCGCCTGCGAAACTTGGCTTCTACTACACCGATTTTGATGAAACAAAACCTATGTCACTCAGGAATAATGTAGCATTCTAAAGGTGAAAGAATTTTTGAAATCGGTGCAGCAGTTTCGGAGTCGATTCATTTCAAACAAACAAAAAATCAAACCTTTCCTCTTTATAATACAAGTATAAATTAAATAAAATTACTTCAGAAATAAATCTATCCAAAAACAAAGAAAAAACGAAAGATGTAAATTGTGCATTTGACAAATTATAAATAAAAAAACTTTTAATATTTGATTTTGATTTAGTTATTTATCTTATCTAAGACATCAATTTCCTAATTTGGAAAAAATAGAATAAAATATTATAATGGAAGAGGCAGTATGTCAATAGGTTTTAGCGTGTCTCAAGAGGAAAAATTGACTTAAGAAAATTATTTACTACCAATTTTTTTTTAGGTTAAATTCTTCACTTCTTTATTTTTCACAGCTTTTCGAACTTAATATTAAGTTACACAAATAAGATTCGTAAGATACGTTCTCAAACGATTGTTTGATGGAATACAATGGTGGTAATTTTGTTGTGCACTCACTAAACTAATTTTAAGTTATCCCTGTCTTCTTTCAACGAAAGTAACAGAATGAAACAAAACACTTTTAGTGCTGTCAAATTAGATCGTACACGTCATTTCTACAGACGTTTAATCTATCACTCGGAAAATTTTGATTAAAATCATCACGATTAGACATGTCCGCACCAATCTGACACGTCTAAACTGTTCCATCTCTTTTGTTTTTGTTTCATTTGAGAAAGATAGCATGCATCTAAAATGAGTTTAGATGCATGCTACCTTTACCTTTACCTTTACCACCATTAACCTATATTCGGAAATATGAATTAAATGTCAAGATCATCGACCCTTATTCTGTCACTAAACCATGTAGGGGCATGGATTATCTTTAAGTCAGAGATCAGCTTCGAAGTAGTTTATTCTATCTCTATTCGATCTTTATTAATACTGAATTTGTGTAATGACAAGTTCAATTTTGGAGTAAAGTTAGACTCACTGTAATCTACGTTTATTAATAAGATGGTCGGAATTTATCCTAAACATACATGTTGACCAAATAAAAATATTTAATGTATATATCTGGTGGAAGTATATAGTCAAAAATGTTTCTTAAAGAATATTATTTCAAGGTTTCAAAAAAGCTAAAACAAAGATCTATTTAATCTATGACGTATCTTATGTAGAACGTTGCTAAATATCGTTAACAATATATACACACACTGATCTAAAACATGAATAATATAAAGAACAAACAATGTTTGAACAAATTATAACAGTCATTCAAGTCGGGGCTTTAGAATCTTGAATAAAGCGTATCTAGGTGATATTATTGATGGAGATCCAGAAATACCCACCCCGCTAACTTCTTTACTATATTCCAAAGGTTTAGGGAAGTCACAGAAGTGTCTCGGTTCTCATTATTTATTTTTTATCTTAACAATAGTTTTATATTAGTTTATAATAGAGATGAGAATATCCTAAAATTTGCGCTAAAATTTTAAATTCCTAAAATTTTTCAACTGATGTGAGTCTTTTTGTCCCGTTATTTGTCTTAAGAAATAAAATTGTAGTACAGATTATATAATATTTTTTAATTTACTTTTAATACATTTCGTTAACAGTCCCCATAAAAATCCCCATTTCATGAATAAGAATAAGAATATATTTATTTCACATCGACAATTACAGGTTATTTTGACGCTTCTATAATCTTTTTTATAGCACAGTATAATGACTCGAAATCTATATTATGGAATGCTTAGATAGAGTCTAAGGTGTGTAACGTAGTGGGGGTGGCTTAGCTACCACCCACCACTATGTTAACAGAAAAATGAACAAACAAACAGTCAAACTTGCTTAAGATTGGCTGTTGGTAGGGAGAATTCTGATACTATGAGGAGGTTAAAGTAAAAATCTAAACAAAATTACACTATATTTAAAATAAAAAAAGTCTCGATAAAGGTCTATGTACTGTACACTATAAAAGTTTCTGCCGGCTAAAAAAAAAGGGAAAATAGATGGGCGTGGGATACGTCGGGGGCTCAAAGATTGGTCGACGGAGCACGGAGCGCAGCACGGAGGACCGCTGCTATAGGCCTCACCGGCTGGAGTATGGGACCCCTTGGCACCTTCCCTCAGCAGCCAGGAGCAGCAGTAGAAGAGGGCAGCTGGGAAGGTGGCCAGAGAAGTACACCGGCGGGGCAGCTACCGTCGGTTCAGGGTCCTCGAGTCCACCACCGAGGAGCGGGTACCAGGCAGCAGGCACCAGGTAGTAGGCACCAGACAGCAAGCACCAGGTAGCCGGCAGCAGGCAGCAGTTCCTCCGTAACTTCTTCTTATTATTTATTCCGTTGACTTATGGCAGAATTAGAATGCCCAGATCAGCTGGATCGTCATCCTTTTATACCGGCTCGACCTGTTCCGTAATGTACAATTTAAAATTATGCGATCTGATTGGTGGATTTAAAATTGACGTCACCTAAACGTCCTCTTTTCTCATAAAAAAGAAATATATTTGACATCTTCAAATTAGTCATTACTGTCATTGAAGATGTCAAAAATGGTAAATTTTGGTGTATTTTAGTGATTTAACTGTGAAAAACACAGTAAAAACAGAAACAATAACAATCATAAGGGACACAAGATTACCAGAAGTCAAATTATAAAGATATTTACAATGTTAGAAAGATGTACGCATTACAAGTAAATACGAATAGTAAAACAGAAAATAATAAAACAGAGATATTTACAAGGTTAGTAAGATGTACATATTACAAGGAAATATGTTACAGGTGGAGGCATACTCAGCTGGAAGAAGCTATTTACTGTTGCTTTGAATACTTCCAAATTATACTGGTCCGGAAAAACTGGTTTTAGCAGAAAATTCCAGTCCTTTGCAGTACGAACAACAAATAAACTAACAAACCTCTTTGTCACGTACAAATGCGCGGGATATCGACCACATAAGGGTGACAGCTCGCAGGATGTTTTGAGTTACGGTACAAAAATAGAGACGGTGGAATCAAATTATGCAGAAACTGTGCGCATTTTCGAAGTGTATTCTGTAGAAAATCGATGGACGATGACCAAGACTAAGCAATTTGTAGTCGAGTCACATAGTTAGGAGTCTCCTTTTAGGTAGGTAGGTAGGTAGGTAGGTAGGTAGTTGGTAAATCCAGCCCACAAGTAACAAAAGTATCCCATACACGATTGGACCCGTGCTTGATATAACAAGCAATTGTCTCAGTGTGAAATTCTGTTTCGCTCTGGCTAGAATCCCAAGTTTCTTCGCGGCTGTTTTACCTTTTGAGTCGAGGAAGAAAATAAATCTAAAAACTACCACCGTAACGGAACGCGGCCACTCACTAAGAAGATAAAATTGTGCTTAAAAGTACCTAAAATGACATGTACGATTCCTATTTCCATATCACAAAAGAAAAATAAAATGTAATGCCTCGGCTTTACAAATCGGCGCCAGTAAAATTAAAATACATACTTGATATCATAGGAGATGTGTCTCTTTGTCTGTCTATGAAGAAAATATTTTAAGAGATGTGGTTTTACTTGACATTTTTGAACAAGGCACGAAAATGATAAGTGGCGATCAATATCATAGCGTTTCACTTGTTATTCCAATAATTCATGGATTGTATGATAATCTAGTCGGAATAAGACTAAAGATAATAAAGAGCGACGTTGGCGCTGTTTTGCAAGTGAAAGGACTTCGTCGCTTGCTGCAATATGAAAGACAAACTAACAACTAACTAACTATTTGTAAAATTGCAACGTTTCTGCATCAAGTATTTAGAGACTCTTTTAAACATTTGGCAAAAAACAAGCTACAAAAGAAGTAGTAAAAGCAGATCTACGTAATCTGTTGAGGACGACAATATTAACTAATGCTGCTAACGCTAACGATATCACTTCTACTGAACATGAGGTTGCATCTTCCCAACAAAGAAATACAGAGAAGCAGCAGCATTATCATAAGATCTTTTTGAAAATGTACGCTGAAACTGCTAATACTGGGGAACATTCCAATTAAAGATTTTTGGGATCATAATAAACAATGAGAACTATTAGACAAACGGGGTAGATAATATGTTACTGTTCCTGGGATCTCAGTTAGATCGGAAAGAGTTCTTTCAGCCACAGGATATATTGTAAATGATAGGCGCATTTCGTTAAAGGCTAACGCAGTGGAAATGCTTTGCTTCCTGAACCAAAATCAATGGTTGTTATAATTATTGTGAAGGTATATATATGTGCCTACTTATAACAACAATTATTTTTGTGTGTGTGTATCTGTGTAGTGTCAAACTACTATTGTATTGACTGTTACATAACATTTAAAAAAATGAGATTTAGATTTTATTACTTTTAGTATACTTCTAATAACAAGAAACTATTGTTTTTTTATTGAAATTTAATAAATTCCTCACGAGTCGTCTAAAAACCTAAAATTTATAAGGGATATATTGACTGACATATTGATACATAGACAATTGACTGATGTTAAAATTTTGTGACGTGAGCTGCTTAATTAGTGAGCTCCAGCTGGTCACGCCATTACAGGTGAATGATGTCTGATGATTGATGAATAAATACTGGAGATGCAAATTTCTACCGTTGACGTTATTTTTGAATAACAATAACATGGGTAACAGATATCAAGACTGGTCCGTTACACTCATACTTGGTAAGACTACATGTAATAGGTATTTATATTTTGTATAAGTGAATAAACCATTGCATAGAGCAAGGTTTTTCAAAAATGTTGTTAAACTCATTTGAGTGTTCCCCTCCACGGAAATCTTTAGTAAAAGGCGAAAGATTTATACGTTTTGAAGGGAAACCAGAGCAATGTAGGTAAATCGAAAAATAAATTTGTTCATACAAGAAGACATTAACATCACCGTGTTTTACAAATGTACAGTGACATCTAGTGAAATTTTCATGAACTATTTAAGAGTACAATTATTTTGTTAGGTACTAAACTAATTTTCTTATTACGATGACTAATACAGGTATTACTTTCTTCGACCATGTTCGATTTTTAAACTTAAACAATGTAGTAGTGAAATCGGCAACATATTATTTAAAGAAACATAAAGTAGGAAGGTTGTGTCTATATTTATGAAAATTTTATCATCGATAAATGATAAATGATGATTATTTAATTGCAGATTGTCAAGATAAGTGAAAATGTCTTGCACTATTAAGTTTAACTCAAAAACCACTACTCCGACCATGGTAAAACTAACATGGGACTACCTAGCAATATTTTTGTTCTTTTTAAAAATTAACTAGGTATGTATTAAAATCGGTTGGCTGTTGGCCGAATAATCGCGTAACAAACAAACAAGTAAAACAAACCATCAACCTGAGAATCTCATCCGATCCTTCTTTAACCGACTCCTTAAGTCGGTTAAAGAAGGATCTTAAATAATAAATTATGATATAGCAAAAGTACAAATTAATGAAACAATATCGTACTTAATTGAAATTGAATTTGCTGACGGATTAAATTTTTTGCAACATCAAAGTTACATTAGACAAACTGAATCATGGATTACAATTAACATCACATCAACTATTTTCTCGTAACTGGGCTTAGTCTACCAGATGCCTACAACTTTGTGGATAGCTTAAAGGCTAAATCTGTAACAATACTTTTACTTTTAATAAGGTGATTCTAAAACTTATTCAGTCTATAACTCTGCAGAGATGGGGCCAGCGATTATCCGGGAGTATTTCCTACGTATTATTCTTGTAACAACAGAATAAATCGACAATACACTTGCGGTACTTTGTGTATATAATAGTTTGTGTTTCCTTTTGTGATTCACTTCTCATAGCAAATAAAGACAGGCTAAGTTTAGAATAAAATTTTAGATTTTCTTGAAAGCATTTTATGTCGTTTATGTAAAAATATTAACTATCCTTAAGAGAAACTGAAAGCATTAATTCTATTTTTCTACTGCTTTCCTGCTTTCCTGCTTCACTGTGGACACCATATCTCTGTTAGGTGACAACTTTAGTGGTGAATTTTCAAAACTGGTAACAAAGAACGGACTGCTCACAAAACCTCAATGCTCGCCACTGCCTTGTTCAGGTCGGGTGCTCGGTCCGGCCTATACAATTACTGCAGCAAGAGATACAAAATCTCAGTTTTAGATTAGTTCCGTACCATGTCCACCTTGAGCTTCTTTTTGTGGCGTGCAAATATTGTATCAGGAAAACCTTGTGCCAGCTATATATAAAAAGGAATCCCCCTTTTGAATCACACTGAAACGGATGGACCAATTCCTCTTATTCTTTTTTAGGGTTACGTATCCAAAGGCCAAAAAACGGAACCCTTATAGATTCATCATCGAAACTTCTAATGAGCTATACTGTTAAAACTTGGCCAGTATATGTATTCTGTGAACCGCATTAAAATTTTCACACAAAAATAGAAAAATGACAATAAATTTGGGGGGGTTTAAGAACTAAAATTTAATTTTTATTTCTTCAAAACTATAAATGTGGAGGATGGATAGGTCTTCCAAAACGGTATCGAGGTTTCCACCATATTTTCTTAAACTGGAGAGTTTGCGCGAGAGACATATCCAAAACGGTAAAATGTGTCCCCCGTGACTTTTAAAATAAGAGAACGATAACACTCAAAAACATACATAATTACCATATAAAAATTACTATATAAACTTCCACCGACACTTGGTTTGAACGAGATCGGGTAAGTATTTTTTTTAATAGGCACTGGTGGTGAATTTGTTGTTAACAAATTAAACTTATTTTAGATGCATGCTATCTTTTACAAATGAAACAAAAACAAACGAGATGGAAAATTTTAGACGTGTAATATTAGTCCGGACATGTCAAATCGTGCTGTTTTTAATTAACATTTCCCGACTGATAGATTAAATTTCTATAGAAATGTCGTATACGGACTAATGTGACAGCACTAAAAGTGTTTTGTCTCTTTCTATAACTTTCATTGAAAGAAGATAGCGATAACTTAAAATTAGTTTAGAGAGTGCTCAACAAAATAACCACTACTGTAACATCAAAACCTAAAATAGTTGTACTTAACTGTTAAGAGATGGCGCTGTGTAGTTTGGAATCAAGCAACTTGCAGAAGAGACATAAAATGCAACCACTGTATAATAAACGAAATATTCTCTGGCTGAGCACTCTGCTGAGTCTGCTCGCTCACTAGCCCGGTGACGTCGTAAATGTCTTTAGACGTACACAACAGTAGACATTTCGAAAAAAAAATGTAATGAATGAACTGAAAGATTATTGATATTATGATGATTTCTGCTACGGAACCCTCCATCAGTGAGTTCGACTCGCACTTGACCACTTTTATTTGTTGTATTGGTTATTGTCAGAACTCAGGAGAAGGATCTTCTAAGAGAAAAACTGGGAAGACTCCAAGGAAAGTGGGAGAACTTACACGTCAAGTTCATCCATACAAATTGTTAGTTAACAGATTTAATGACAAGCGATAAGAAGTTCGGCGGGTCGGCTAGTCCTATAATA
>NJDC01065201.1:407378-471319 GCA_002245475.1 Calephelis virginiensis
ATCTCGGAATCGGCTCCAACGATTTTCATGAAATTTAGTGTGTAGGGGGTTTCGGGGGCGATAAATCGATCTAGCTAGGAATCACTTTTAGAAAGTGTCATTTTATTCGTGTTTAAATTGAAAATTTTAATCGTGTTTAAACTGAAAAATATGACTCTTCCTGACATCTATTGGCGAATAATAATACTATTTTTTGTGAGCAATAAAGTTGTTCCAGCAGATGGCGTTGTTAAGTGACACGAAGTCAATTAGTGTTTGCTAAGAAATTTTATATTATGGGTCGTACTTAAATATAATTTCCAAAAAACACAATTTAAAAAAAAAACGAGCAAAGCTCGGTCATCCAGATACTTTAACATTCAGCGCGAAGCTTACAAAAAAATAGTACGGACTTTTAGTTAAGTTTTGTAATAGTAAGTGCAATTGGTATAATAATTAAAATTGGATATTGATCCATCATGAAGTATATAAGTATAAGTATAAATCGAAATGAAATAGGATTGGTACAATTTACTTTTTTATTCACATTACCTAATTTCGACAAATATTAATAAAAGAACTAAAAATAGCCAAACGATTTCATCAAACATAAAACAGTTCGTTAACACAACCTAAAAGCATTTTAACAAGCAGTGTATTTGCGATACAAAAGTTCGGACACTAATCCATGTATTGTTAACGAAAATCCAATTTAAAACCCAGTGTTAGGAGATAAAGCTTGATTGATTGCACCTAAACACGTCGGTAATGCTATTGATGGAGTTTGAAACATGTTACAATGTGTACAAAAACATTTTGAAGCGCTATGTGTTTTGTTTCGTTTATTTAGGGCTATATTATGTATTAAGATTTTTCTTATTTTGACGAATGACAAACAAGGACGAATTCTGTTAAGAAACACGCGTCGTCTGAGTCACTACTTGGGATAACTATTTCACGGGTTACCTTGGAAGCTGAATACAACAGATTTAGGAAGGGAGGAACAAGGGTGTGATATGTAATTTTTAATGTCTAATGGGTCTTAGGATGAACTTAGACAAGACGAAAGTTCAACGTTGATGTTGCATCTATACCAGTTCACGTTGGGAACTCAATTCTTGAAGTTGTTGATCAGTTTGTATAGGAACTTAGGTCAAACTATTCAGTTAGGTAAATCCAACTTTAAGGAAGATCACCGAATCCAACTCGGATGGGTAGCGTTCGGGAAGTAAAAGGGTATCTTCTTGTCCAAATTACCGCAGAGCCTGAAGGCGAAAGTCTTCGAACCAGTGTGTGTTACTGGTGATGACATATGTAACTGAGACTCGGCCGTTAAATTTGGGATTCTTAAATAAGCTCAGAGTCGCTCAGCTTGCTATGGAGAGAGTTATGCTCGGTGTTTCTCTGCGAGATATGATCCGTAATTCGGTGATCCGCAAGATATCGAGAGCTACCGACATAGTCCAGAGAGTCAGCAAGCTGAAGTGGCAATGGGCAGGGCACAATGTTCGCAGAACCGACAACCGATGGGGAAGAAAGGTTCTCGAGTGGCAGTCCACCGGAGGACGTAGTGTTGGACGACCTCCCACCCGGTGGACTGATGATCAAATCAAAGTCGCGGGGAGTCGCTGGTTACAAACCGCTGGTGACCGTGACTTGTGGCGCTCTTTGGGGGAGGCCTATGTCCAGCAGTGGACGTCCTTCGGCTGATGACGATGATGATGATGGTGTGTCGTTATCCCCGGGGTATTTACAACTTTATCGGAACTAATTAACAATAAAGCACATACGAGATAGGTACTTTCTCCGGCGATAATTCGAATTACATTACGCTGGAGGCGAGCAAATGGAAAGAGATGGTACTAAGGAGCACCAGCATAGAGATGAAAACAAAAATTCAATAAGAAGCCGCACATGCACCTAGTAGAGGTATAGCTAGTGAGCTAGACTCAATGAGCTCTGCTTCCAATGGGTAATCTAAATAAATTTAAAACTCGCTTAAAAGTGCAGTCAAAAACTACACGCAAAACTACACTGATCATTATAACACAACGAACATAAGAAAAACAAGTAAACAGTAATCATATTTGACCGACAATAATAGCTAGAAACTCTCTAGAGAATTCTGTTTACGCTAAAAGCATTCGGACAAACTCGCAGTAAAATATTATGAACTCATAAAGAGTCCACAATACGCCGCAGCACTCGCTTCGATTATCTCCTGTGTTTGTCTGTATTTTATACCGGCATCGTATTCACATTTATTGCTTTTCGATATTATTTCGTATTTTTTCCTGATATTGGCTGCTACCACCCTCCAGTTATAGAAATATTATTATGGATACGACTAGAGTATTTTCTACAAATATTTAACTTAAGTTTTAAATAATTTTTAAATTTTTAGATCCTGTTTCTACTCATAAATGAGATGTTTTTATGTATCATCAGTTTATTCGTTTTTGTAAAAAAACGATTTAAATTTGTTTTGGAAGTCTGTAGATTATATCTAAAAGAAAGAATTGAACTAAATTTCATCCAAGTTTCAAGCGGTAAAACTTAGTGAATTTACGCTGAAGAAACTGCAGGCAACACCTAGAACATTATTTGGAAGCTTAAAAGCTGCATTGATTATACATTGACTATATCCTAGGCAAACTGCGTCGAATTTTACCTACGATTAGGATTGTATGATGGAACGAAACATTTTATCAGTAGAGCCCTTTAAATTAAAGGGTACAATCATTTTGTGAATCATTTTCATGGATCAAAAACATCTAAGGCATCTAAGGCACATTATGTAAATAATATCATTTGAGGATTGTCTTCTGTCTTTGACGGTCTTCAGTATTATGAAAATAATTAATTGCTCCTTACAAGAACATTAATAAACATATCTATGAATTACTACTAGTATCACAAAGTGTAATACTGGTAACTAGTGTAAAAAACTAATAGTATTAAAAAGTGTTAGAGACAGTGTGTATATGCCGTATTCAGGTAAATAGGCTAGCGCCTAAGAGCTTGTCAACTTAAATGCTCGGGCAAAACCCCGACCTAAAGCTAGTAGATACTTAGCTATACAATAAATAGTTAGATAAGAAAAAATACTTACCTAATAATACACGATTTATTGCCGTTAGTTTTTCTCAAATATCTTTAACACACAGGTTGAGTTTTTGTATAACTTTATTTACTTTAGAGAATATATATTATGAAAAAGTTTAGAGGCATACCCACATATTCTAACCTTACTGTCCTCTTCACAATACCACTTCAACCTATCGGGCATTTGAAAAAAATGTAAAATCACCCCCAGCCCATGGAGACTCGTAAACTAGCAAGGTTATGTCCGCGCCAATTAAATATGGATGTGCTCGGCCACTCTCATTACTACATGAATTTTTAGTCCTACCCTCAGTTTTTGGTTTTTTTATTTTTATAGTGCCTTTGTTGATATGACTGAATTATTAAAATATTTTACTCTAGGATATTTTTATGTTTTTGTTTTGAGAGTTTTTGTAAATGGTCGAGATATTAAATGCACCTCAGGTTCCCAGATAGAATGTGGAAAATGGATCGAAGATATAAATCGGAAAGTTACCTTTTTTTGTTCAAATAAAAAAAAATACCAGTAGGGTTACTCTTGAATCTCGATAAGTGCAATATTGGAAATTGGAATCGGATCTGTCACTTTAGGTACTCTTGAACACAATACTAGCGAATCATTAAAGTTTAATTAATAATAAACAATAAAAGATTTTATCCGATACATTGAATTTTGTTGTAACTAAATATCAATCATTCGTTATTACTGAGTTCCAGAGTACCTAAAATGACAAATCCGATTCAAATTTTCAATTTGCATGAAATCGAGACTCGAGAGTAACCCTACTGGTCTATTTTGATTTCAAAACGCCAGCGCTTGCTTATTCACGTGCCTTATCGTGTAAAGGAAAGGATCACTAAATATGTTAAATTAATAACTACTTTAAAACCTTCAACATATTTGGTGGACTGAGAGGTACTGAACACTGACTAGCCTCAAAGAAAGGATTTTTCAAATATTAGTTTACTATCGGTTTATCACGAAAGTTCAATTCTGGCAACGATCTCGCGGGTACATCATAATCATCTAAATTTTTTATTTAATGTCAAAAACATATTTTTCTATCCAAGATGCATTACGCTGTAATTTTCATATTATGTTATTAACACATGTGCTGGGTGTATATCTGAGATAATAGGTATACCAAAACAATTTTGCTTATGCCATATTAGTATTATATTCCAACAAAAAGAAAAATCTCTTTTTTAATACATCATAATTATAACTTCGCAAGATGTTTATTTATATTGATACTTTATATTGCAAAAGTTGTAATGAAAGAACAAAAAACATAAATTTTATACCTTAATTAACGACATCTGAATAGAAGGACCTTAACAATTGAGACATGACACTATGTGATACTTCTTAATATAGTAAAACGATCTCAATTGAAAATGACTAATAAATTTGCGTCTTATTTCATCAGGAGTAGAGTAGAAATTTGTAGTTTTGACTGAAAATATAAGTTTGTTAAGTTAGCTAGGGGTGTCATAATTGCTGAGACAAAGTTACGTCAAAGGCATTGTAGGCGTTGTATACTTCACACACTCTTAAACATTTAAGTTGATGTCACCCACACTTTGTAATTATAAAGCCCTCAATAGAATCCGATCTGGTGTTTCTTGAATTTAATGAGGTGGTTTTCTTTGGAATTGTCTGTGGGTACTAAAGTGGTTTTTGTTGAGGGCATATCTCTTATTAACGATTATTATATCTGTGTTTTCATGTATGTATTCATCGGTTTTAGGGTTCCCTAATTCATGTTCGAGATTTTGTAGAAAATTATAGTTTCATTTATTTTGGAAAAAAGTTTTAGGTGTGAAAAAAAAGATATAGATTTATTAATTTCAAGGGTATCTTAACCATTCTATTTTTTTAACCAACAAAATGGATCTCTCGATGACCTTGTTAATTTTCTTGTGCTAGGGTCATATATACTTAGACATACATACAAATCATGTATTATTTATTATTATCATAGTTATTGTATTGACATAAATAAGTTTTTGTTAAGTCTCAATAATTGCGTAATCATAATTAAATGAAAAGATTTAATTTCTTAAATTTCTCGCGGAGTAGATCCGGTTCACCCGTGTGAAATAGAACATGTACAAGCTCTCGCAAAATTGGTCATTGCCAATAAGATAACTGGCGGTAGAGTACGTACTTTGGCACGTTAACGTACCGGGGTATGGATCCACTGCCTTACCTATTCCTGTCTGAATTGAATTCGGCACTGTCGTGTTTCCTTCGGAAGGGTGAGTTAGCCGGTAGACTTGTACAATTTTTATATTTTTTTAATTTTATTTTCTATAAAGATAATCACATATTTAACAATTAAAGTGCAACGTAACCTCATAAGGATTTTTCTGTGCATCAATGAGTCAAGAGAATTTAACAAAGGTTTTAACAAAAAAATCGCATTTTAATCTCTTACCTTCCTTACCTTCCTTTCAACCGATTTGAGTATTAAACTAACACCACTACCTTAGAATAATAACATTATTATTCTAAGACCACTATTATTGCTAATGACTTAAATTCAAAATAAGTATCTCATACTCGTTTTTAAACGTCAATGACACCTTAACATAATAAAATTAACAAATGTAAAAACTATCACATTTTCTTAAATAAAAAAATGTTCAAAAATGTCAAATAAGAAATTTTGAATAATATTGCAATAAGCTTTGAAACGCAACAATATTGAAATTCAATATGTTGTTCGAATCAAATTGTCTACGAAATACTTGTCAATCTTATACGAGTAATAGGCTTCTCATTAGGCCTAACATCTCGCCTAAAGGAAAACGTCATAAAACATGACTATATGCCATGGTTGTCAGCACGCACTAACGTGACAAACACAAGAATTATAAAATGTTAGTTGAACCGACAGACGTTGTGATATAAGCTTAACATTCTTCTGATGACAACTTTTCCATCTTCCATCCATCATCCAGATGCAATTTAATGGAACTAAGATTATTAAGAATTATTTTACTGGGACGTTAACGGATCAACAATCACCGAGAGTAGAAAACATTGCTTTTAAAAACTAGGGGTCGGTGATAGTAGGTTAACATTAAGAATTTCATATATCTTTCAGGACGAATCTTACAATAATAAATAAAAAAAAATACTGTCCAAAACATAAAAACCCTCATGACTAAAGGTTCTTTTTAGAGTTCTGTACCCAAAGGCTAAAAACGGACCCTATTACTAAGGGTTAAGTAGTTACGGCTATACTCCGCTGTCTATCTGTCTGGCTGTATCTTATAAACCGTGATAGCTAGAAAGGTGAAATTTTAACAAATGATGTTTTGCCGCTATAACTACAGATACCAAAAATTTAAAAAAATCTCTATAAAATAAACGTGTTTTTTTTCGTATTTTTTTACTCAATACTAAGTAATAAACGCTAACAACTAGACGCTTCAAATTTTCACAGAATATTTACTTGTATCTTTATTACCTTTTAGAATAAATAATAAAATAACAATAAAGCAAAATCAAACGTAATTTTTAATACATAGATGATAGTACGGAACCCTTCGTGTGCGAATTCGACTCGCACTTGGCCAGTTTTATTTAGACCTACCGATACACATAAAATGTCATTAGAATCGGCAAAACCGTTTCAGAGTTTTGTTACAAACGCGATAATGCATGTAGTACTTAGATTAAAAAACTATACGGAACCGCAAAAACCACGATATGAAAGAGCTTTACTTGTTGTTTAAGTCGCTAGCAATCATCTGGCAATAGTAAATGTAAAACTGTGTATGTACTAATTAAACAAATATTTACAATCTCTCATATATATACTGGAAAATTTCATACGTACGATATGTCCTCGGTAGTATAGTGGTAAGTATCCCCGCCTGTCACGCGGGAGACCGGGGTTCGATTCCCCGCCGGGGAGGAATTATTTTTTACTATCATGCATTTTTATCTTTTATAACATAATTGGCCTAAAAATTTTTATTGAAAAATTGGAAAAGAACTATTTTGACAGATTTACTGTGATAATGAGGCTGACTAAGACAGATGCGAGAACTGCCATTATGGTGCTAATTCCGACAATAATGCGGTCCCAAATCTCTTTTTTTCACCTGGTCTTGGTCGCGATGTTAGTGACAAGCTATTTACCACAAAATAAACGAGCAGTTGACTTATTTTTCCAACAAGCCCGACACCAACACAGGGAGATTGACACGATTTTTGTGTCAGACCTGTAGGTATTTTTAGAAAACAGAATAATAATACCCAAATGCTTTTTTAAATGATCTTAGCTTTAGTAAAATAAATATTTTATATTCATAACATCTATTTCAAAGAAAGTAAAATTAAAATATAGACTTTCCATCAAGTAAAGTGACAGCGAAAAAATATTATAATCTCTCAATTACCTAAACGTGACTTTTGAAATATTTTGGGGTTAATGGGATTATAAATTATTATTTATATGTTATTATGACCAATTTAATAAATCTGTATTAATGTTTTAAGCTTAAGTTTCTTTATTTGTTAGGATGCATTCTTCAAAACCTCTCGAAATCATTAATGTATAAATCGCAATAAATATTTTTTATAATTAAACAGAGGATTTGTTAGTTTTTTTGTATGTTAATCTGTTTGGGCAAAACTAGTGAATTAATTTGAATACTTGAATGTGATATTAAGAACAAGAAGTAATAAAAATATTTACTGAAAAGTTATACCCCTACTGACAATTTGATATTTGAAAAACATGTATGACGTCCAATTCCTAAAGAAAAATCCTATGTTTAATCTTTCCCCGTGTTGGTCCGGGCTCCTTTGCAAAATCGACCATCTGCCTTCTTGTGCCAGGCAGCTCGTAAAAGGCGAGCAACGACTTACCGTAACTTACACCGTGACATCTGACTAGGTCTAAGACTAAGTTAACCTATTCCTGCCGCCATAATGTCAGCACTTGAGCACCTTCCACCTCCACCTTTGGAGTATCTATTCGGCGTAAATTTCTTACCATCAGGGAATCCGTTTACTTGTTTGCCTTCCAATGTCATAAAAAAAGTCATTTCTTATCAAAATCGACATAGTAGATGTTTATTTGCAACATCGCAGTCACAATTCTAAAAGCAAGTCGCAGTAGTATTTTTGACAACAACAGTTTTCTATGGCATGCTTGAAGTTAAGAGGCGACCAGTAACGGGATCAAGCGCAGGTCACGTGATACATGAATCACCTTGAGTCGACTGAACTACGAAATGAAGTATGTTGACAGTGACGGACAGTTAACTTGAAGGGTGTGAGTTGTTAAGTCGCTAATAACCGCTTTTGTTATTCGTGATCGTCACTTACATCTATGGTTTAGCGCACATACTGACATGGTAAGCCAAAGCTTAAATTTGACCAAAGAAAAGAAAGGCATTTGAGAAGACATATATTTTATTTTATTGACGAAAATTTCTACAGTGAGCTGTTTCTTTGTCTTTCTATTGTCATGGACTAAGTAGTTATTGAAGGAAACGGAACAATTTCCGTAAACAGTTATCCCTGGATTCAGCAAACTCTGTACATTCTCTGAAATCAAATAAGAATCATGGACACTTTCGTTTCAAATAATATTTACAAAAAACATGGGTGAAATTTGAAGTTATATTCTCTTGAAAAAAATATTATTTTTATGTACTAAAACTGAACGGAATTTGACAAATCAACATATTTGTTCTTCTTTCTTTCTTTAAGTATTGGCCTTCACGTTAGTATTTTGCCATTAGTCAAGTAGAAATTTGCTTCAAATTTTACATCAATTTTAACAAATTATAATTAGTCATCAGTCATAACTCAGTCGTCAGTTAGTCATGTCAGGCTCTTGGGTAAAGCGATGGCCTCATTACCCAAGCTCATATAATGAGGTTTGGCGGCAACGAGGAAATACATAATACACTAATTTCTTCCTGATTATTTTATTTCTGCACTTTCACTGAACGAAATTGTACAAAATGCCACCAAAATTGACTAATTTCACTAAATATCAACATGAAATTCAATAATTATGAAAAAACCTTGACCATCTTTTCTCTCGATGGCGCCAAAACTCCTAACATATTTGTTTCATAATGTAGATTTGAAAAACTTATTTTTAAATATTTGAAGCAAAGACATTTGAAGTCAATAGTAGGTGATTGTCAAATAGTTTTTCTTTCAATTCCGACAAATTACACACTCTTTAAAGCCGTCTCGGATGTAATAACATATAATAATTTAGAGTATTTTCATTATTGTTATAGAGTTTTTTAATTCTTTTTTGGTGATCTTTCATCACTTAACTTTTCTTGATTGTAATTTTTTAAAAATAAAATTGTTGATTCAAGGCAGGCAAAAAGTTTTTGTATAGTTCCTAACTTAAAATATTGTCAAAATAGAAAAATGATTTAGACTTCCGTCACGAATAAAACCACAACGCTCCAAAATTTATTTTAAATCAATAAGTTCCCGTAAGAAATTGATATTGAGATATTTCAACACAAAATAATTTAGTCATCACTTATAAGTTTCATGTTTATGGGACTCAGGGCGGATTTGGTCTATGTCGTTCGCTTTGGTATTTATTTGTTTATTTCTATATGTATGATTAGGTGACTGAAATTCGGCCAGATGTTTAAAAAAGCTTGACTAATTAACACAAGTTTGCGACTTTGTCGTAAGCTTTCGTAGAGACGAGAAAAATTTTGTGTATTTTTTGTGCAAAAAGTAAAACTTTTTTTATTTCTTTCCCAATATTATACTATTTTAGTTCTTAGGTAAGTTATGAAATTTAATAGTTTTATTAGTATTGGTATTGCATAATGTTATTCGTTTTATTTCTCGCTATATATACTAACGACAATGTCACATGTTTCGTTAGTATGTAATTTTTAAAAAGGTTTACTGCAAAAACTATGTATATCCATTCGTAAATCCATTATTTCCATCCTCCATTTGTATTTTTTTAATATTTAAATGTAACATTAGCACTTAGATACTCTTATATGAGTTGCTTCATAATTGAAACATCAACATAACAAAATACGAAGTTATTTTTTTATATTATAAAACCTTAGCTTTAAGTGTTTAAAAAAAGGAGAGTCCATGGCTGTATAGCTAAAGCCTTTGAGATAAAAGAATGAAAAAGTATATTAAATAAAACGATAAGTGAGCCCTAAACAAAACAATGCGTCACGTCGTGCAATCAATTGTCCTTTGTAAAGGCGCATAAATTTCGCGGCAGTAAGCACATCTCTAATTAACCCTTAACAGACGTCGTGGGCCGCCCGGACCGCAAACGTAAATCTCCGCGAACAACCAAGAATGCATCGCTGTCTTTAATTGAAGGAAAATACAAAAACAGTGTGGTCATTTTATTTCTGGCCACTTTGGGGTTATTTATTTTTATAACTTCATCGATGTAGAAACTTCACGGTTTATTTTAGTTTGTGGTATATCTTATAATATTTGCTTAATTCAGTCGTTAATAATTGTGTTCACTAGTTTAAATCGTCAGCTCTAGAAGATATAACGAGGCTTATTGTATTTGTCTAGTATAGTTAATTATATTTTATTAACAATTTATTCTTGCCACCATAATGTCATTCTCGTGTTATGGTAAAACTGCGATATCAGCTTCGAGCTGACAATACACCACTGCCATCTGTGTTGCAAACACATATTATTACGGATATGTCGTGAAACTCGTTCGTAGTTGAATGGCATTAAGAACAATAAAAAATATAACTGCATGAATTGTCTTATAAACGTATTGGTTTTTTAACTTTTTGTACTGTAAATATAAATAGTGCTTTGTCTATTAATTATGAAATTCTAAGTTTATGAGTCAAAAAAACAATGCAAGTGTATTCTTACTTTAATAATGAATTAAAGCATTTTTTTAAAATTAAGTATAAGTTGTATAATTTTTTTGATGTCATAATTCTTAAAATTATGCACCTAGTAATTTATCATGTTTTTAAATAATAGAAATGCGATAGTTTGTATGTTTGTTTGTTGGTTTGTTACTCCTTCACGCAAAAACGTTGAACCGAATTTCACGAATAGCACACACATAGAGGGTAACTTGGATTAACAGATTGGATAGTTTTAAATCCGAAAAAATATCCTGTGGGAAATTAATAAAACGGTCGCTGCCGTGGACAACAGCTAGTTATTATATAACTTAAAGTATGTATTGTTGTATTTTTATGTAAGTAACAGGATCTAATGTTTTGATCCTGAAGCCAGAGCACCGACGTTATGCTAGAAAATATGCAAAACAAATGTTGATATGAACACGGCCACCTCTTCAGAGAACTTCACAACTTAGTAGAAGCTTTACACAGAAAATATTTTTTTTTAAAAGTTAATACAGGTACGGAAAACTTAAAAAACATTTTGACGTGTAGCTGGAGACGAAAGTCACGTGGATTATCATATTTTTTATGATATTGGTAGGCAAACAAGCAGACGGATTTCCTGATGGTAAGAAATTCACGCTGCCTAAAGACACCAAAGGTGGTAATGGTGCGTTGCCAACCTGAGGCCGGGATGTTAGGCCTCAATCAAAAGTAATTTTACCGGCTACCTGACCCTCCAAACCGGAACACGTCATGACGTTATGGCGGCAGGAATAGGTAAGGCGGATATACGACTCCGGATGAGTCGATGCGAAACTCTACCACCTCAGATGTCACGGCGTTAGTGTTAGCTCGCCTTTTACGAGCTGCCTGACAGGAAGGCAGATGGTCTATTCTGCAAAGGAGCCCGGACCAACACGGTTATATAAATGAGACAACAATTAGAGAGATAAAATTTCATTTTTATTTAGTCAGGTTTTTGAGTGAGTCTTGACGGAAATATTTTTTTTTGAAAAATCAATTTATTCCTTTGGTGTGGATCACTTACGAATAATATCTATAAGTCTACATGTTTCCTGCCAAACGACCAGTAAGAAGACAAGTTTGGGATCATTTTAAATTAAAAACGTGACTTAGACTAACTAGGTAGTAAAATTTATGCAACGATTCCCTTGGATTGGTATCACTGTCTTGATTATTTCTGTAATCATAACGTCATTGGTCACTATTGTCCAGTTGCGGTCCGAAAGGTAGGGTAGTCAATAACTTTACTCTTTAGAGGGTTAGCAATCTGCCCTTTTAACGGTTACCCCACTTCCATCTACATTCTATAATACCTCGTCAGCGGTCAGCGAACAAGCACACGGGTCTCCTGATGTTAAGAGACAACTGTAGCCTATAGCTATCATATATATTATTTATGTTATAGGTGTGTCGGTATCCAATGGTTAGGATGTTATGACAATTGTGAAATTTTACCAGCTATCCCACTCTCCGAAACGGTACATTATGGCGCCAGGAATAGGTACCACAGCACTCTACCAACAGTGATCTTACTGGTAATGACATATTTAAACTACGACCGCCTCTTAAGATCTACTTAGCAGAAAGGCAACGTACTACTTTACAGAGATGACCCAGACCAACACCAACAAACCTCATCTATTTGCCTTCCAATTCCATACGAAAATGAATAACCGGTAAGTAAGTATCGATTTTCATTGGTGAATGTGTTAATAACGCTTCATTCATTGATTTCAAGAACTTTCCGCGTATTCGTGACATGCTATTCGACAGATCGTAAAAATACAATATCAACCAATTACACGAACATTTCGGAGTAAACGCATCATCGGAGGAGTTCAAAAGAATATTTTGTTTTGAGCGCACAAATTTGTGACTCCAAAATGTCCGACTGAAAGTTTATTGTTATAATAAAAGCTGTGCGAAATTATTACGCGCTTGTTTCGTCTGATTTACGTGATGGGTACTATACTTGGAGCATTGATTGTGGGTGACCACCGAGAATATAAACCGTGAGGAAAATAATTATGTTTAAGACTTAGATTAGATTTATATAGATTTTTATTTTTTTTATTGTAGGTATAAGATTCAAACAGTAAGCCAGTAACAGTTAATACCGTAGCATTAAAGAGGTGATGATCTCGTCACCTGCTTGTGGTGACACGGTAGCTTAGATGACCTTCGTAATTGTTCTAATATTAAGACAAAACTATGTTATTATGAGGTGGTGAAGTACATTGCAACAGTTCGTACAATTATCGAACCTTTCCTGACGCCATAGCTTCAGTGTTCGAAGACTGTGATATTTCGTGCTGGAAGTGATTGAACGAGCGCAATAATCCCGAGTATTAGGTGACAAAATTGATATAACCTCTCTTGTAGCCTACTTAATTGGCAAGGAACTTTTAGTTTTGTTTTATTTTAACGCCATTTGCACACATACATACTTAATAAATGTTGAGATAAATATACTACTAAACACAACCCGAAAACACAGACTCCTGTGCCGGTCGAAAATCGAACCCAAGCCTCCTAGGTGGCCGATGACGGTTTAAAATATAGCAGTATTTTTTTGAACATGTTGAAGTTGTAAATTTAGATGATGTATTTGGCTGTGTATTTGTTTTTCAAAATAAACTGAATACTTTTAGACAATACTAAGTAATGGTCACTTCTTAATTAGAACCTATTAAAAAAAACAGGTCATTGAAATGTTATTTTAATTAAGGGATTACTTACATCACATGAAATAAAAATATAAACAGGTTAACATCCCGGTTTTAAAGATATTAAAATAGAATCTAAACAATTATTGTAGGTATCATTAAACTAAGGTTTGTTAACAAAAACTTATTTCCAATATTAATCAATTACGCAGCACAAAAGGGTTAGCATTTCAAATGTCAAGAACTTCCAAAGTCACTTGGATTCATTTCGCAAGTCATTCGCACGAAACGATTGTCTGTTTTAAATTACTTTTCTTTACTTATACTTTTTACATAAATTACGTTAAAGAGTTTCGGTAATTTTAACAATGAGTGCGTATAGTATTTTTTTTTGTTCAATGAAATTGTAGTTTCTGTTGAACCAAAAGTTCACTTCACTTTGGAACTTTATTCACATAATTTGAACAACAATCTAAGTTCCGACTTGAGCATTATTTGTTAACGCAGTGAAAAAGCCAAATGGAACTTGATTCAGAACTTTTTGATTCTTATTTTCTTAACTAAGGACCGGAACTGGACAAAAATGAATATCGTTTACGAGGTACAAAAACGATAACTATTTTTACGGTGTCTGTAAAAGGTAACAGATATTAACAAAATAATAGAACAGAACTATCGTGCTAGTGACCGAATCACAAGTTCATCAAGTGCCAACGTCAGAAAGTTGACACGAATCTGTGTTCGGTACTTAATGTTTTACATTCTTATGCTGACTTTCAAAGTTAACAATGTGCTAACAGTCTGGCCGTCAATTTGCAAATCATTCTTCCTAATTAAAATTTGATTGTGCTTTTTGTTGTTGCGATGTTTGTAGGTAACTTGTAATAAAATGTATTAGACATATAGTGACTTAAACTAAACTGTTTTACTCTAATATCGGATATGTTTAAAATATTGCGAAATATAAGAATCGAAATTGATAACAAAATACCACAGTTTTTTAAAAAGTGTCTTAAGTGGAGAGTAAAATAGGATAATAAAAAAGTAAGGGATAAAAAGGTTAAGTAAAAGTAAGGGCCATTCTATATTTGCTTATTCTCTACTACTGAAACATATAATATATACAAAAAAAAAAACGGAACAAGAGTAAATTATAGGGTATAACAGATGGTGTAATGTATATTAAATTATGTCGGTTACATTAAGTTTATTGTTATTTATTGATGTCTAATATGACCCAGTCTCTTACTTGACGAACTCGTCCGGTCAGGGATCTACTGTTGCACCTGTTTCTGCCGCTACAATACCAATTTCCTTTTCAGATCCGAAGGAAAGGGTAGCTTGTAGACTTTTACAATTAACCTAATAGTTCGGCCTAAGGACAGCGACGCACGTACAACATTTCTGGTGTCTACGGGCTACCAGTTTTACCATATTCAGGAGAGAGAGGTGTCTTTGTTCGCTATCTTATCACATAAATAAGAAATAAAAAAAAGTGAGATGAATTTAAATTCGATGGTAGAGTACAGAACTGTATAAACTCGTCATGAGATTCATGAAACAGTAAAATTTTTTTTATGTGGTTATTGACATAAACAATTCGTACCTCGATTCTGCAAAAAAGCGGCAGGTGATTGTACCCGGGGAATGAATAAGGGGAGCCGCGTTCGCTTGTTTGGTGTCTTTTACCATAAAAAATATTCAATGAGAAAAAGGTCATTTCATTGGCGATTGTTCTTTTATTTATACACCGATTAAACGACGGAAAAAGTGATGTTAAAAGTTTAACATGACTGTGCGTGCGTGTATGTGTGTGCTTGTATGTATGTGCGATTGTGTGTGCATCTATGTCTATGTGTGATGCAGATTTTTTGTTTGAAAGCGAATGTGATTAATTTGGTTTTTTAGCTACACAACAGATACATTTTGTCGGAATCTATTTAAAAAATGACATGATCATATGAGTTAAAGCCTATAGATACGTAGGTACGGTTGCACTCCTCGTAGTTGATTGAATGAAGCTGATTATCATCACAGAGTTATTTCTGATCTATATTTAAAACAGCCATGGGTATTAAATGATACTCAAAGGGATATTTCAAAAGACAAACTAATCAGTTACAAGACAGAACAAGGGAACGTCTGATATTAATTGTCCGAAAAGCTGTTATTTATGGAGTGAAGTCAGATTTTGTCTCACGAGGCCGGGAATAGAACCCGGCCCACCCACTTTGTTCTAATTGATTCTGTGCTTATTGTTCACATTGTTATCGTTAACGTTAAAAATAAAATCTTAACAAAAAAGTGTGTGTTAATCAAACTTTCCAGATTTCTTTCATTATGGCTGTTCTGATAGGTATTATTTACGACGACATCCTATAACCACCATAGATATTACTGGTGTGTCCAGGGTATCTGGGCTAGAGTATAAATTTTCAGGCTACCCTATCCTCCCGACCAAAACACACATATACATATTATGTCAGAAGGAATAAGTAAGACTATGGAAGTTACTGTACAGCATTCTGATACCAGCGATTATGGTGGCAATTACCATTTAGCCAATACTCCTCTTTCAAGAGCTACCGAGCAGGTAGATATACAACCTATTTTACTAAATAAACCCAAACCAAATCTGGGAAAAATATCATAATCACTTGTTTTAGATTGAACAAATACATTTGGGAAAAGGCGATTAATGCCTGTTAACATTTTCCACCAGTCGACCTTTGGGCCAGTAAAGAGTGTAGATAATACGAAGCTGCCACAGACAACAGAAAGACAATCGTGCACGTACGTACAAAGCCTATAAGAATACAAAAATAAAATTATGAAAAAACACAATATCCTTTACGTTTTTCAAATCACATAAAAAATAATAAAAATCATATATTAGCTAGTGAGCACGGCAGTAGGCTATCTGGGAGTGAATACAGCTTGCTCTTAGATATCGGTAATGTAAGCGAATTAGTGGCTAACCTGAAAAGAGTGGCGAACTTTGTATCGGACTTTCACCGTAAGTCGAAGATTCGGTACCATAAAATAAAAAAAAAAACTATCTCATGAAGTTTAAAACCATCGTTAAAACTTTAGCTTTGATATGAAAATCTGTATCGAAATCGGTCTATCCTTTCCAAAGTTATGATACCTAATACACACCGATATGACAAACTTATAATACACACCTTTTCCGTCGAGTATAACAAAGCAGTGCTTGGCATATACATATCATGTCGAATATTTACGAGCCGAGTTTTGCCATTCGGCTATGGAACCCTAGAAAGAGCTGATTGTAAGTGGGATAGGTTTTTGGGACATGTTCTGAGTCCAAAATAGTTCAAAAAAAGTCTTGTTTGTTTGTTTTGTTTTGGGAAAATCAATAAGCAAAATGCAAATAGAGCTGTAATCCATATAAGTTAAAGGAAAGAATACTCAAATTTAAAAAAAATCTATAACATCCAATGAAACCTATTATCATGTTATGTAGTCTAGAAACATGTTGATCACGATAGCTTTCAAACAAACGAACCGCATCGAAATTAGTCCATCCTTTCAAAAGTTATGATACCACAGCAGACACACACACATACATGCACACAGACATCAAATTTATGACATATCTAGTTTTCCATTGGGAGTAAAAAAAAACACCGCATTTTGCGTCGGGGGTTGAAACAACGCATCAGAATTGTTTAAGAGATTTTATGCAATAGACAAACTTACACTTACAAATCTAAGTCATCTATTTATTTCCTTTAGAAAAACCGCAAAGATTACGATACATTTCTTGTAACGTAACTTTTAGAAGCCACCTCCTAGTTCAATCATCAGGTGCTTATTTTAAAATCTCTGTCATTAGAAAATATGAACAGATCATTTAAAGTAAATCGATTGAGTCCAAACTCGATGGATTAACCAGCAGGCATTCCAGAGTTACGTCTCATATCTTTTACCCATCGTCAGACCAGCTCAGTTGTAAAAGCACTCGTTAGTGTTTCAATTGTTAGATAAGAGTCGTTTAGAAAAATAAATAAAAATAAAAAAGATATCCATAAACTAGGAACCGTCTCGATCATGTCAGTTTTTAAACAAATAACCAACATCAAAATCCGTCATCAAAAAAAAACACACACACATATATACAAAATGAAATATATATTTAAAAAAATGTGTAGGTACTCACTGTAAATTAATATTTTAAGTACTCGTAATATTACCTGCAACAAAGAAGTTTCCAAATTAGAAAATGTGATAAGATATGAAATATACCAAAATGTGGTTACTGATAAGCTGATATGTATAATAAATTTTAAAAGTAAACACAGTACAGACGCTAGGTAAGACATGTTAAGAAGCAAAGATTTTAGGCTCAATTAATTTCTTACCAGGTTTTTTTTCCTGTACTGAAAACTTTGGGTGTATGATAACAAAACGAAATGATTTGACGTTATTACAGATCAATATAACTCACGCAAAACAGCACGAAATAATTTCAGCGGCGCTTCTGTAACTTAAAATTAACCTGCACGTAGAGTAACAACACTTAATACATCATATAAATTATCAATATTGTCTCATTAACACAGCAAACTTGTTTATTAAGACAAATAGTTGGTTCGTTCCTGTTATAATTGCATTAAGCTCGGAAAACTATCATACATTTGCTCTATGTCTAGAGCACAGTTGCAGTGTTGACATTTACGTAGTTATTTAATGCTTATGTACCAAACGACACTTCATTTGAAATAAATTTAGCAAAACATTATTAATGACGTTCATCGCGAAGTAGGTCAGGCAGAAGGAAGATCGCGGCAGCTTTGTTTTGCGAAGGAGAGATGTATTTTGGTTGATTCATTCTTTTGAGATTTTTGAAATATAATGAAAATATGTTATTAGGAAAGTATTGCTGTCCAAAGCACTATGTTTCGATGTCTGATCTTGTGTCCATCGGTTACATAAATCTCAAATAAAAAATATATTATAAAATCATGAAAGAGCTGTTCTCTACTTTAAAGATATTCCAAAAAATGGGGAATAGTTTATTGGGGCGTTCATCTTGGTTCAAAAAGAAAAGTATACATTGGACTCAATGTTGTATTGTGGTTTTAGATATCTCAGAGAATCCAATTATTATTTGTATCGGTGCTTTTCAGAGAGATTAACTACTATATTATTAAACTGAAGAGACGTTGGACTTAAAATCGTTACCACATTCATAAAATACCTAATACATGCCCATGATTTAAAAATGTTGATAATATTGATATAAATAAACTAAACGTTTTTATGTAGGAGAAATCTAAATTTAGAAAACTTCTGCCAGTAGATATCAGTACACTGAATTAGCGATAACGACTGTCATTAGTTTGTATGAAAAACTAAACAATACAAAACACGTGTCACGAACTACAGGCGAAGACGTATTGTGTGTCCAATTAGTAAAGTTCGGGCCACACTGGCACGTTATTTCTAAAAATACTAAAAACACTCTGTTACCATTTGTCACGGCACGCTCTGTATTTATCAAGATACTGTTCCGCATCTATTGATAAAGGGTGCTTGAATACATTACGTTACATAACTAATTTTGTTGTATAGTAAGCAAACGAAATATCTGACCCCTTATAATCCTTTCAAAGTACTGTAAGTATGTACTGAATGTTTGTATGCAATTTATCAGTAATTTTTTTTATTTAATCTGTTATATTTATAAAATAAGTAAGTAACCACACTTTTGATATTTTACCCGACTTGAAATATGGAAGAGCTGTACGATGACGATGTACGACTTTTATATATTTTATGTATATAAATCTATTTCTCCTTCCGACCCGACTTTAGAAAGTTTTTCTTATTTAAAAGAGCGAAATTTTGAAGTGATATCAGTGCCATTATGCCTGGTTCTCATGATTATATCTCAGTAAGACGAAGAAAAATATTTACTGTTAGTGTAGGTATATACCTAGGTGTTTTACTTATAGGAATCGAAGTCTGTTTTTTTGCAACTATACTTGGCTTAAATTATTGTTAAAGTTAACATAACACACTTTATAATATATGATTACTAATTCCTGTTAAAGTATTTATTTACACTTTTTATGAATTTTAAAATAATACGACCGTGTGTAGATTTAAACAAGTTATTAACAGGTTATTGTTAATTCTAAAACGTCCTGGATTTACAGTTACATAACTCTGAATTAGCTTCTCAAGTTTTTTTTTTGACATGTTACAGAATAACGCATTATTAAATTTGAATTAGGAACGTGCGAATGGCCTTTAATATTTCTATTAAATTGTAATGTAAGTATTGTTTTAATTTACGAGTATGATAATGTAGGGACTCAGTTGCGCTATTTGCAACGCTTTATGGGTAAGAACTAATAATGTTGCCATCATAAATAAATATTTCTACGAAATTTATACGAATCGGTCAACTCTAAAGAAAGAAAATGATATATTTATTTTATCTAACCCTAAAACAAAGAAATTAAATAATATACAGGGTTTCATGGAAGGCACCAGCCACATTTTGAGAAACGGTCCGAAATCAATGACAATTTCGATCTATGAAAAATGTGAAATTTCAAAAAAAAATAATTTACAACTTTTGTCTGACGCGAAATACAAGATGCATGGTTATAACGTAAACAAAGCGTAAAGCAGACTGGTAACGTTACTAGGTATGACGTAGCGTGATAACAAATGAAGCATTTTTGCGGATTGTTTTAAGTCAGAGGTTCCCAAACTTATTTCATGTAACGCCCACTTTGAAAATCAGTTGTTTTGTAGCGCCCCCCCCCTCGTTTTTTTCTTGTCAATAACCTCAATAACATATTTGTTGCGCCTAGTTTAAAAAAAAACATTGTTTCCAAGATTTATACCGCCCCCCTCTAGGCTTCCAGCGCCCACAAGGGGGCGTTATCGCCCACTTTGGGAAAGGCTGTTTTAAGTAAATGTTTATAAAAGTAATTACTACAATTTGGCAATCATATTTAAAACGCATTACTGTTTAAGCCTATGCCCCCTTGTATTGAAATTTTTCAAAGCTACCCTGTATAGAGAACCAATTTGAAAACATGAGTTTTATTTTACTTTTCTCTGTGGACTTTGATGACTATTGATATTTGCAAAATTGTGTAAGTGTCTTGTGGTTGAATACAAGAAGTAGATGCTTTTTTGCATAAATGTTCAGCCTGTATAAGTAACAGTAGCGTTAGAAATAAACACAGTTAACATTCATATAAACAAGATTGTTGCGGCTCACGCGCCGGTGATGAATGGTGATGCACTCGCCCGCGCTATTAGTGACGCTTTATGGGAAAAAACGGATAATGTTCGTGTATTATATTTGGTATACTTCAGAAATGTGACTTTAATTATCACGTTTTACCGCATTTATTTATGGAACTAAAAATCTGACTTTTTTCTGGTATTTAAAGAAACACAATAGCAATCGTGTTATTGTTGTTAAGGTGATACTCGTTTAATAAAAAAGGATGCTTTTTAGTTTTAACTATTATTCATGTAACAGTAGCCTTAGAAACAAACACAGCTAATTGATTTCATGTTTGTGTATTAAATTTGTTACTTTCATTCCGCAAAATGTTTGCATAGCTTTAGGGACTTTACTTTCAAACTTTAAAGTTTAAAAGAACATGGATGAAATCCGCCCGGAGGCTAACAAATATAAAACATATACTGTAAATATTGAGTCATTTTTATGCGATATCTCAATACACTTACTAATTTAAACATATTTTAAAAAGGAGTATCACGATTCTTTCCATGGCGGAAGTCAATTTGTTTTCTATTTTGACATAAATAGACAATTTTATTTTTCAAGTTTTGGTACTTACATTACGAAATAAGTGTTCTTTTTTTATTTCCGTTCACATAATATGATTAATTAATAATGAATAGAGAAAATGGCTGATTGACCAGTGGAGAATACTTTAAGGCATTTTTTAAATAATTCGAACAGTTTTTATTGATAAAATATTATATTTTTCCTAGGGAACATAACCTTAAACCTAATAAGTACACATTTTTTTTGTAAATACATATAGTATGAAAAGAAAGCGTCCGTGATGCTTATTCGATTTTAGAAGAAAAAAATTGATTTTAAGCATTGTGTACTGTTTGTTTATTCACGTTTAAACTTGGTATAGAAAGTGATCCATAGCGAGTCTAACTTTACTCCAAGGTTGAAGTTGATATTACGCAAATTCGGTATTGATAAACATGGAGCAGAGATGGAGTAAACTACTTCAAAGCTGATCTCTGATTTAAAGATAGCCTTTGCCCTATATGGTTTAGTGACTGATTAAGGATCGACTATCTTGATATTTAGTTAATATTTCCGAGAATAGGCTATTGTATTCCATCAAAAAATCGTTAGAAAACTTAATCGTCTAATTTACTGTTAAGTTTAAAAGCTACGAAAAATAAAGAAGTAAAGTATATAAACTAAAACAAGAGAAAATGTTGGATGTAAATACGTTTTTAAATTTATTTTTCTCTTCTACCTTCCATCCATAATTTTTACCAAATTAGAAAATTGCTGTCTAAGATAAATTACTAAATAAATATAAAATATAAAAAGGTATATTCACGCCCATATCCCCGAAGAGGTAGGCAGAGGTACATCCAAGGCACCCACGACTAGCCGGAAGACACTAAGTCCCACAATGTGATAGGTGGCAAGCCTATCGCCAACCGGGCACATTTCCAATCCCGACCAACATTTTTTTATTAGAAAATTGGAAAAATCCAATTTTCTTTATGCTGGCCGACCCGGGATTCGAACTCGGGTTCTTTTTATTTTATATTGCCAAGTGTAAATTTTATGCCTTTCATTTTTTTCTTTTAAGTTTTATTTTTAATTTGTATTTTTAAAGACATTTTGATTTTCGATAACAGCTTGTATTTTTAGTACACTTGAAAGTCAATGTTAATTTATTTCTTAACAAGTATTCCCGTTCAATGTCCCGAACTTTTTTAATCCTGTATTTTTCGTAAATTTTCTTCAATAAGTCGTTTCCCTCGCCTAGTCCAATACCTCGTCTGTTGTGCTAATTTTATCTTCACCATATTTTATCAAATAAAACTTTTTATTTAACAACAAACACAAAATTTTGATAATCTCAGTTTCTGCTATTGTCTTACATTGTTTTAGTTTCTTAGTTTATCATGTTTACAATTATATGTAATGTTCTCGTCACTAATTTAGTTTTAGTTAAATTAATTTAGTTGTTTAGTTTTTTCTAATGTTTATCTGTTTTATCTTTAAGATTAGAGAAAATCCTAAAAAAAACGCGCTAGTCCTGTTAAACGTTCCCGCCAAATGACACGAAAATACTTTTGTACTGCTATAACCTATGCGTTAATTTGTCGTAAGCAAGGTGTTGTAATTTTATGGCACCATATTTATTTAAAACGTTTTCATTGTAAAGTTAGAACCTGGTTACTCAAGGAATAACAAGTATAGTTGTTATCTCGGATAATACTTGGAGTAAGCGGTTTTATTATTCAGACGGTTGGAGTCTCGGAAGAACCTCGTTCGTTGGATTAAATATGGCGACAGTAATCCGTATTATCTAATTTATTTTCTGAACAACAAACCTGACTTGTGTCGTAATAATTATCGTCCTTTGTGCTTGATATAAAGACATTGCGCACGCTAGTCCATAAATCTAAACGGCCAGGAGGAGAATGGTCATAATAAATTAATGATATAATTTATCCCATCACTCTTACCCAACTGGCGAAGTCTTCCGCTATTTCTGTCCAACAATTACCGCTATTATGTAATTGCAACGCGTTGTTGTATTCGAGTCTAAATTTATTAAATTTTGCTTCAATGAAATTTAAGAAATGTGAGTTAGGTAGTAAGATTATAATTAACAAATTCATTTAATTAATTACATTTAATATAACATTTAAAACGTCTATAAATATTTTGCTATTTCGTATGCTGTCCATTTCTTATAAGGCACCTGCGAGGAGGTAGACGTCTATTCTATATAGATGACCCGGACTAACATGGGGAGTAACATTGTGGTGGCAGTAATAGGTAAGGCTACATACATGACGGAATAGCAGTAAACTATACTACCTGGTCACTCTTAGTATCCTCACTTGTGGAAAAACTATACAATCGAAATTTTCACGTCCCTTATCCCCGAAGAGATAAGCGGAGGCACAACCAGGGTACCCACGACTAGCCGAAGATACTAAGTCCCACAATGTGATAGGTGGCAAGCCTATCGCCAACCGGGCACATATCCTATCCCGAGCAACATTTTTTTTTAGAAAATTGGAAAAACCCAATTTTCTTTTGTTGCCCTACCCGGGATTCGAACCATCCCGGGTCCTCATGCAGTCAAGTCCAACAACTAGGACAAACCTAAACCTAGGACATCAGCATTTGTATGAAACAAATAATGATGTTTTTTTACAAATACACATACAGCCAATATATATAAGCAAGGTAAAGGCAATATTTTAAATGACTTAAAAAGTGGCTTGCATGAGTGCAATTGATTGACACTACATATAGCACTAATACACTTCTTCTGAACTCTAAAGAGTCCAGTTAATTCTACAGAATTCCCCCAAATAGGAATACCATTCTGCAAAACGAAAGAAACATACCCATGATAAGCTAACAGAGATGCCTTTAATCCTGACACTTCTCTAATTCTTCTCAATGCATATACAAAGCTATCGATTGTTATTCCTAGGAATTTAGTACAATCTACATTCTTAATAGTAGTATTATTTAAAATCACATCAAATTTTTCAGTGTCTCTATAATGTGTTTGATATTCAACTAATTTTGTCTTCGTAAGATTTATTTTTAGATTATTTTCATTCAACCATTCTGTCACTTTAGTCAAAGTTTTACTTGTTTCTTCATGTAAATCGTTTTTATTTTTGCTCTTGTTGAGAAGTGTAGTATCATCAGCAAAAAAAAATGAATCATAACTGACAGCATCAGTCAAATCGTTTATGTAAATTATAAAAAGTAATGGCCCTAAAACACTACCTTGTGGTACACCGCAGTCATTAAAAAGATAACTTGAAGTATAGACTTTCTTGCGGTTTCCACTTACTTTTGATATAACAACGCATTGCTTTCTATTTTCTATGTAGCTTTTAAACCATTCTAATGAATTACCTTTAATACCATATCCCTCAAGTTTCGTTAACAAAATTTTATGTGATACAAAATCAAACGCTTTACTCATATCTAAAGATACAGCAAGGGGAAACTTTTTACGGTTTAGACATTCTGTTACTTTTTTAACTAAGTCAAAACATGCATAAACTGTAGACCTACCTTTTCTAAATCCGTATTGATTATTTTTTAATAAATCAAACTGAAGTAGATAACTGTATAATTTGTCATACATTATTTTTTCAAAAATCTTAAAAATTACTGTAATTAAAGTTATTGGTCTATAATTGTTCATGTCACACATATCCCCTTTTTTAAATAATGGCTGGAACAACAGACTTTTTTAAACGATCAGGATATTTTCCTTCTAAAAATGATAAATTAATTATATGACAAAGGTGCTTTGATATCACACTGGCAACATTCTTTAATATTATTGTGCTTAAATTGTCATAGCCAGTTGCTCTGGTGATTTTCAATTTATGTATAACCTTAACTAAATCATGCTCATCAACTGGTGTCAGAAACATAGTTTTATTATGATTAGACAAATTAAGAGATTTTATGCTATTTGTAGAACAAATAACAAGATTTAGTCTGATTTATAAAGAAATTGTTGAAATGATTCCAAATTTCGTGAGCATCAGTGTATATCGAGTTGTTTATTTTATTTTGTTCTATTTCATCTTTAGACATTTTATTTTGAAATTTTAATATATTAAAACTTTTAATTATATTCCATGAAACTTTACACTTATTAGAAGACTGTTCAATATATTTTAACGATGCTTGTTTCTGAGATTCTAGTATACACGTAGATAATACCTTTTTATAATGTAGGTAACTCATCTTATTTCCCTTTTTGTTAAATTGGGAATAACAATAACTTGGAACTCTATACTCTTCCTACACTGTTGTACACACCCGAAGAGGCAAGCAGAGGCACAACGAGGGCACCTACGACTAGTCTAAGACACTTAGTCCCACAATCTAATAGGTGGCAAGCCTATCGACAACAGGGCACATATCCAATCCTAAGCAACCTTATATTTATTATAAAATTGGAAAAACCAAATTTTCTTTTTGTTGCCTGCCCTGGGAATCGAACCCGGGGCCTCTTGCAGTCAAGTCAAATGCCTGAACCGCTAGACCACAGAGGCGACTTCACTGTTATTTATAAAGAAATATGAATCAATAAACTAGCAAATCATCTAACTGGTTTTATTAATAAAAAAACTTGTATGGAAATGAGTTGGCATAAGATAAGATTATTGTTAGTACGTACATAGTAACCACCACAGAAACATTGGGGATTGGGATGTGTCTTCTTACGCAATAATCTAGTTTGAGCACTGATTAATCACGAGTTTATTTTTAATAAAAAAAATGTGATGCAGCTATAAGATCTAAAACAATATAATTATCACTGCCAATTGACTTTGACTCACTCACTCCCTCTCTCATTTGAATTCTAAAAATTCGTATTCGGTAATTCTACAGTATTCGCTAAATAGAATTTTTTTATGTCTATGACATTTCAAGGCGAATAAGTAGACGGATTTCCAGACGGTAAGAAATTCGCGCTGCCTAGAAATAAAAAAGCTGGTAATGGTGCGATGCCAACCTGAGGCCGGAATGTTAGGCCTCGAGCAAAAGTAAAGTTGACCGGCTATCTTATGCTCCTAACCGGAACACGTCAACGGCACGCACTGACATTATAGTGGCAGGCAATTTTTTACTAAGTTAACTCAAGCATATAGTGTAGATGATATTCCGGTGAAGTTGTAAAAACCTCGTGGTTAGAACGTATTAGTCATACAAAAAAATAGTGTGGATGATAAAATAAACATAAATAAAAATCAAATAAAGAAGTAACGTTATGACGTGACTAAGGTATGGTTACATAATAAATATAAATACATATGTACCTATAAAATTCACGAAAATACCTTACGTATTTAACACAATATAAAAAATTCTATAGAACTCCAAAACAGATTTTTGACGAAAATTCATAAAATTTAATTTAAAATTAGCCACTTCACTTTAAAAGAAAAGAAAAATAAAAAATATTTATTTGCGGAATATGAGTGTTACAAAGATAAAAGTAAATCTGTAAACGAAACAAAAAATATAATGTATGTAATGTCTAACTTCCCGATGGTTTTCCGAAGAAATTATGCAACTGGGTCACTAGATTTTCGACAGCGTGGAGCATTAAGGTTGTTTTGATTGTGCTCGCTCGAAGTCCAAGCTTCTCAATGCTGATGTTTTCTTTCCAATGATCACTTTCCATCAGGTGATCCCACTTGCTCGTTTGTCTCCTCTTATAGGTAAATGAACACAAATTTAAATTATTTCTTTTTCATTTAAAAGCTGATGAAATTTCAAAGATAATTGAAGTCGATGTTTACAGTTTTTCTGCATTTTACAAACCAATTAGCTGGCACATAAATAAATGACCTAAGAAAGGAAAGTAAATTAACGGTTAGGTACCTGTCCTCTGGAAGAAACTGTTAATGTATTTTTAATCTGGTCTACAAATGTACCATAGGAAATTAATATGAATATTAATTGGAAAGATCATAAAAGAGAATACGAGTATTATGATCCACGCTGCGCGCGTTTTTCGTCGCGTCTTATTATACTCATATAAGTTTGACGTCTATTTTTCAACGCTCTTCAATATTTTTCAATGGATATTTTTAGCAGCGAACTGTATTTTTTGTCAAAGATTAGACAATTGTAGAACAAACTCGAACAGAAAAATGTGTAAGTAAAAAACAAGTAAACTCTTTGTAACCGAGTCCAAAAAGCCACACTTCGTTTGTATGTTTTTTGTATGGTTGTTACGCAATTACTCACTCTATAACGAATTAACTTTGATGGTTTGATGGTTCTTTTATTCCAAGGATTGCCATGATCATGAGATCAGATAAATGACTTTTAAGTTATATATTTTAGTCCAAGCCGACTCAGCAAACTTCGCTTGTGGAAATCCACACATATCTCCATAAACATTATAAGATATGTGTGTATATCTAAAAGGATCTGTAGCTTCATAGATTTCTCTACATTCCGGATTTTATACAATTTAGTCGCTTTATACTGAGTGTTGTTATACCTACCTACCTATGTTATACCTGTAAACTACAGAATTTACGATTAAACAAAATTATGAACATTTAGTAAACCATACTGCAATTAAAAAAATGGGAGCGCCTTCAGTGAGAGTACTAAAATGTATTTTTTAACATTTCTCGAAGCTTGAAGTGCTTATTAGGCAAATTATTTTGTAACTTAATAATTTCTTAATTTTGTTTTGATATTTCAGTGGATTTAGCGTGAATTGCTTTCGTGGGATAGACAGATAGAAAAAATCTAAAAATCCTAAATATGTGTTCTGTTGCCCCTTTAAGTCACCTGTGCCTATTGCCCTGAATTATATTTCTAGGTAACTAGTCTGCCAGTTCTGTTTCGTGTCTGTTCTAGGTGCAGTACGTCATTGGCATTGTGATATTGTGGTCTACGTCGAAGCTTTTTATTATCGTCCAGGCATTGTTTATTGAAACAATAAAAACATATTTTTATTGCGATGACATTTTAATGATTATTAATGATATCGTAACGTTACTGTCTTTTCCGTGGAATGCGCTTGGCTTTAGATGAGGCATTATTTTAATTTATTGATCTGTAATGTGTTCAGATTTGTTTTGTGGTTTCGACAGTTGTTGACTCGTATGTTCAATTTTAGATTACAATGAGTTTAGTTTCTTTTGACGGTATACAAATTTTTTATTAGTGTTTCTGCATACTAAGCTGGTCTTTGGTCTTTCTTAAGCTTATTTAAAAATGACAGTAACTGATATTCTGCCTATGTTTGTAGAATTAAGGGCGACTACTTCCCTACTAAGAAGCTCGTAAAATGCTTGCCCAATACGGGCAACCTTTTTTTTTTCCAACGCTTTTTTTTTCTTATGTGTGGAAAATCCCTCCGGATACCCACCGCTCTCGGGGGAGAACAGCGGGTTGTGTCGGACTCGAACCGACTAAAAACTACACGATGACCTTCCTGCCGCCCGGCAAGGAGCGAGATGGGGTCGCGTTGGCATTCACCATCTCGCTTCGGGCTACGGCCCGGTCCTAACCGGGCCTCCTCCCGCGTTGAAAGAGGAGCGACTCTGGCCATTGGAGTCCCCCTAGGCGAGCGAGGCCGTGCTGACCGAGGAAAGTCCCCGACTCCCCCCGGCAGCCCCGCATCGGAGACGCTTTGAAGGCGAAAGAACCGCCTTCTTGCGCCCCCGGTCCTTCTGCACCGGAGCGGGCCTGAGTTGGAATTGCCCTCCCGGGCCCGCTCCGCGGTTTCCTTTAGCGTCATGAATTCTTCGCAAAAAGATACCACCGCCTGCCAGGACCTGTCACCACCGAGCATGGCGTTGACGACGCTCGGCTGCGAGAGGTCCTCTCCTACGACCGCTGAGAGCTCCGACGCACTTTCCCAGCGTGTGGGACGCCGTATCCTGCACTCGTGGCAGGCAGGGGCCGCCTCCCGTCTCGCGATCTTGTGCAGATATTTTCTAAAGCATCGGTGCCCGGAAGGCACCTGCACAAGTCGGAACGTCAGCGACCGGAACCATCGCTGCAACCACCCTCGGACGACCGGTCGGATTGCCTCCACCGTCACCTGCCCAGGGACAGGTGGTGCAAGGTCCTCCTTCCACCGCTCCAACGTGGTCTTCCACGCCTGCCTCAGCATGCGCCTCACTTCTTCCCAAGCCAGGGGCTCCCCGCGCGCCCTCGCCGACGATATCGCGAGGTATGTGTCGGCAAGAGCACGCGCTTGGAGCTCCTAGGGCGGGTCACCGGCGGGGACGCATGCCGCCGTCCAGGACACCGTCCAGTATCCGCGTATCCCTGGTCTCGATGACCCGCTGTGGACGTCGCAGCAGGGTCTTGTTGGCACGACCGAGGGCGTCCGCCCAAACAGGTGCCCCATACAGGGCCATACCGTACGACGCCAGAGTACAGCCGTTGGCAGTTGGCGCTCGGGCCTCCCACGTTGGGCGCCAGCCTCCCCAAAGCAGCGGCGGTTCCCAGGACTCTCGGGGCGAGCCGGACAAAATGTGCCCCGAAAGTCCACTTTCCGTCCTTTGGGTCCCAACTCAGACCGAGACTCCGTCCAGTACCACCCGCGTACCTGAAGGGGGTCCCCCCCGAGGCCCATGGAACAATAGGGCCTCGGTATTGGGGAGGTTCACCTCCAGACCAACGGAGCGTATGCGGCCGACAACGATGGTTGTTCCCACATCCGCCAGCCGCAACGTCTCACCCAGGTCCTTCCCCCTGGTTACGACCAGTATGTCGTCCGCATAACACGCTACCCGCAGGTTGTTGGGCAGCGCGCCAAGGAGGACCCAGTCGTAGCCGATGTCCCACAGGAGTGGGCCCAGAACGGACACCTGTACCCCGCAGGTGACGCAGCGGCGTACGATGCCGTTGCGTCCTTCCACCTGGACCTCGCGGTCCCGGAGGTAGTCGGCCAACAACTCCCGCAGATACAGGGGCACCCCATGGTAGCGGAGCGCCTCCTGTATTGTTCCATGCAGGAGACTGTTGAAGGCATTGGCGATGTTGAGAGACACCGCCAACGCCTTGTCGCCTTCGCGAACCAACTCCTGCGTCCAGGCGTTGAGCCAGAGCAGGGCGTCTAGACAGGAATGCTCCGCCCTGAACCCGTACTGTGCCTCCGACAGGTCAGGCCTCGTCTGTTTGTTCGCTGACGTCTCACATAAAAAAAAACATATAATTGAATCCATGTAAGCATATTAAAAGTATTTTGTGTTTATTCATATATCGAAACAATTTATTGTGATGTATATATCTATACGTATTTCACAATGTCATGTTTTAAACGTTCTAAGTGATTAAAAAATATAATTTTCGAATTTTGAGCGCACAATGCCCGAATATTTTACAGCTTTTAATTTTTTTTATGTCTTTTACAAAATAATTTTGAAGCCAGTATTTACTACGACAAGTTAAGCATCAATTATATTTTAAAACACATTTACTCCAGTGCTGCAAAAAATTATTAAAATCTGTTTACTATTTTTGACGTGGAATAGTAAAAAGTATCTATCAAAACATGCGTCTTCACAAACTTTAGCACATTTTGTAATATATTAGTAGGGAGTAGGATATAGACTAGCTAAGGCGGCAAACAAAACACTAGGCGGTTTATGGAAAAACTAAGATTTATTGCCACACATAAATCCACAACATTTACCTCGGTTATTGTAAATTAAGCGGTACCTTCATATTTGATCTCTGTTAGCCTGAATGTTGACTGGGAAATAATGTTTATAGCAGTTATTTCGCCTTTTGTACTCACATTTAAGTGTACATTCAAGTTTAGACAAATTAAATAAATACATGAAAACTTAGTTGACTTCCCCAGCTTAATACGGAGCCAGAACAACGTCGGTTCAACCAGATCATAATCTCTTACACTTTAGGCTAATCGAGAGGATAAGATGATAGTTGCCCATGCGATAGCATGTTCGCTCTATGGCTCCACCACCACCACTAGACTGCAAGGCCAACCTGCCACCAAGGAGTTCGCTTAGTCTTCATTACACACATAAAATTCTGAAATCTACATGGACCATCTTCGCTTCCATTCCTTTCACATTTTAACTGCCTAATTGGCAGTCCCCGCTCTTTGGTTCGCCTGCTCAGGCTTGGCGTGATGGGTGCTAGCCCTCATGTTCGTATATCTGCCACTTTTCGTACTGACAAGGGTGTACCTATAGGACGGCCCACGTTGCCTCCAAGGAATTCCGTATCTCCACGCCCATATCCATGAAAAGGGAAGTAGAGGCGCAACCAGGCAATCCACGATTAGAAGAAGACACTAAGTCCCACTATGTGATTGGTGGCAAGCCTACACCAATCTCGGCCAACCTTGTCTTTTTATTAGAAATTCGAAAAGACATATTATACTAGTTTTATGTTGGCCAAATGGGGATCGAACTCGAACAGAAGTTAAGTCCGACACCGGACCGGACCGCTAGACCGTATCCCGCTTTGGGGTAAGAGTTTTTCGGACCAGAACTCTTCTGGCCTATGATACTCAATGGACTAATGGACTAATGATTACCGATGATGAATGAAGATGATCATCTTTTTCTTTCTTTGCATTTTTCTAAATTAGGAATACGGTTTAGTTTAGTAAGCGTTAAGAACATTTTTTAAATATTGTAACTCAATATACAACGCGAAATAATGTATATATAAATCTTTCTAAAACGTGAAATAAATTTATAAACATTAATTAATTGTCTCCTATGTATAATTAATAAATATCTCAACGTTATAAATTGTGGGAGCATTGTCGACGTCAATATAAAATGTTCTGGTGTATTTCCTCCAACATATGTCTTTGTAATGTGACACATTCTGTTAAAAGTTAGAATTGCCTGCAATGAATTATAAGACAGGCTGCTGTCGAAATATTTCTCAAGTTTTAATGAAATGCTAGGATAAAAAGGAGCAATGAATGTTGTCTTTTGCGAATTAACTTTCATTAAATATAAGCCGTTATGACGTCCAATTTGAAAACTGATAACAAAATACAAACATTTGTGGTCTAGCGGTTCAGGTCCTAGACTAGACTGCATGAGGTCCTGGGCTAGAAGCCCGTTTCGGGCAACAAAAAAAAATTGTGTGTTCCAATTTTCTAATAAAAAAAATGTTGTAAAAAAAATGGATTGGATAGATATGTGCCCGGTTGGCGATAGGCTTGCCACCTATCACATTGTGGGACTTAGTGTTTTCGGCTAGTCGTGGGTGCCTTGGTTGTGCCTCTGCCTACCTCTTCGGGGATATTCAAAGGGAACAAGTTCTACTTAGATCTTCAAATCATAACATTTAATACCCTACATTATAGTTACTGAAAGTCATATTAGGTTAGCTTTACAACAAATGAAGTACGGCAATCACTTTGGATTAACAAACAATTCTGAGGGTAGATATTTAAACTGCAATGTTATAAGAACTAGAGGTATATTCTCAATTTCAACCTGATTGTAACAGGTAATTCGATCCAAAACACAGCACTTACAAAGATTTGTCCCTCACTTATAAACTAACAACCAACAAATTTGTTATTTTTTTTTTTTTTACAATTCAATTCGATACAAAACAATCTGATTTGGAAACATTTAAGAAGAGTTTACTCATTTCCAAATGTTCAAAAATAAGATAGGTGTTGGAGAGCCGCAGTAATTTGCTTTCTCTGTCATAGAAAACGAAAAATTTCAATATTGTAAGAATTATATTTAATTATCTGGAACATATTTAAAACATCGCAACACTTTTACACCAGACTGTACTTAAGTACTCACATATTTAGACTACAATTTTTTGTGATCAACTTTAATTTACGATGAGATAATTGTCAAACCTTGCGAACAAAAAATAGTGTTGGTCCTGGTCTGTCCGCGTTGTTGTCCAAGCCCGCTGAGAAGAATAGACCACCTGCCTCTCGGCCAGACAGCTCGGAAGAGACGAGCACGGGTTAATGTATAAGTCAGTATCAACAAGACCACTGGTTCCACGCAGCAACTTGGTTGGGTGGGGGTCCTCCGCCTCTCTCGTATTAGTATTACCTGAGGGTAAAGTAAGACATAGGCCACGGTTGTCTCTTACCGTTAAAAGATCTATGTGCTTATTTGTATGTATAATTTATATTTTTATATATAATAATGTTGGAGGAATAGTGCGGATCTTATGGAAAGAGTAGCAAGTGTTAGAGACGCGTCTATAATATAAGCCTGCGTGCCTCATTTGAGCCGATTATTTTGGTACTGTTAACTTGCCTAAGGGGAACCTCAGCCCGTTTAAAAAGTTTTTAATGTCATAGTTTGAATGTCACTCTTTAAAAATTATTGAATCAGTAAAATTAGTTTGTCTCACTGTAATTCAATTTGTTTTGTTAAAAATATAAGATTGCGATTATTGTTATTTTTTAATTAATCTCCTATCTGGTTTATAACAATAATTATAGTTTGCGCCTGGTAACCATCATGAACTACTGAAAATTGAAACCCGAAAATTAATTAATTAATACCATCTACATGTATTTCTTAATGTATTTTTTGAAATATAAATTTCTAGTATAATTACTGTTGTTATTGCTGTCGTCAGTTAATAAAGATTTTGAGATTGATAGTTAATTCTAGAGGTTAGTTTGAATTTATTTACTGAGATAATTTTACGGAAATGTTTTTCCAGCTCAGGCAGTGTATAAATGATTGAGGATGATGATATTTTTTTTATGTTATAGAAAGGCAAACAAGCAGACGGATTTCCTGATGGAAAGAAATTCACGCCGCCTAGAGATAACAAAAGTGGTAATGGTGCGTTGCCAACCTAAGGTCGGGATGTTAGGCCTCGAGCAAAAGTAAGTTTACCGGCTACCTTACCCTCCGCACCGGAACACGGCATAACGTTATGGCGGCAGGAATAGGCAATCCGGGCGAGTCGCTGCGAAACTCTGTCACCTAGTCGGATGTCACGGTGTTAGTGATGGTAAGCCTATGCTCGCCTTTTACGAGCTGCCTGGCAAGGAAGGCAGATGTTCTATTCTGCAAAGGAGCCCGGACCAACACGGGGAAGCTACAGCGAGTCTCGGGTTCGATTCCCGATGGGGCACGCATTTGTGTGATGAACATTAGATGTCAACATTTTCGAGTCTTACGTTTACTAAAAAAAAATACATACTGGTATATATTTAAGTATTTTTATGTGTTTATATCGTTAACCACTACGCCTATAACATTGGTACATAATTTACTTACATTCAGGTTAGATCAATTTGTCTAATTTATCCAGGGATGTTAATTTATTAAAATATGATTTGTACTTCTACATGTACGGTTTCGTAGATACAAGAAATCCCATCACCATACCTTAGACTAAAAAAGACTAGGCAGAGAGGCACAACCAGGGCACCCACGACTAGCCGAAAACACTTAGTCCCACAGTGTGATAGGTGGCAAGCCTATCGCCAACCGGGCACATATCCTATCCCGAGCAACATTTTTTAAAAAGAAAATTAGAAAACCCTAATTTTCTTTTTGTTGCCCGACCCAGAATTCGAACCCGGGACCTCATGCAGTCAAGTCCAACAACTGAATCGCTAGACCACAGAGGCGATACCTTAGACTATTAAAACCTTTATAGTGGACTAAAAAAGTTTGTCGCAAAATCAACATATTGCTATAAATGAACCTTAATTATATCAAAGTCTCTGTAAAACTGAATTTATTAAATCATAAAATGGCGAATCTAACCCCACGTTTTCTGTTTATCTTAATAGCCGTTTAGAAAATCGTCCCATTTCTCATTATAATTTACTTTATTACTTTATCTAATAACGATTTATTGAAATTGCATTTTACTGGATTCTCGGTGGGTACAGAAATAGAATTATGACGTTCGTCGTTAAAAATGTTTTAACGAAATGTAAATATTTTATGACTGCATCCTTCTACTGTGGCTTGGTGTTAACTATTTTGGAATAATATAAAAATACTTTTCATGTTGGTGTTTCGAAAATTACTTTACTCCTAAATTTCTTTAGTGCAAGATTTTTTAAACCAAAACAAAAAGTAAAATTACAAAAAACTCGATTTTAATGTCAATGGTGGTTGCATTGCATTTGGTTGCACATCCACTAAACTAATTTTTAATTATCGCTATCTAGCGAAAGTAATAGAAAGAGACAACACACTTTTAGTGCTGTCAGATTAGCCTGTACATGATATTGCTACATACGTTTAATCTATCACACGGAAAATAGTGATTAAACATCACGATTAGACATGTCCGCACGAATCTGACATGTCTAAACTGTTCCATCTCTTTTGTTTTTGTTTCATTTAAAAAGGATAGCATGCATCTAAAATAAGTTTAGTTTGTGAACAGCAGAATCACCACCAATGCCATCTCATCTTAGTACACTAAAAAATTGAGTATTTTCCTCGATTTTCTTTTGGATTTCATCGTCAAATCCAGACTTGTTAGTAATGTGACCCATTTTATGATTCGGAAATACGTTGTATCAAGTAAACAGTAATAATATTAAATTCGATTTACAAATATAACAATCATTTTACAATGAAATTAAATAACATTCATTGAAAATATAAAAGCCGTAAAGAGAACCTCCACCTTTTCAAGTTGGCTAGAATTTTTTTTATGGTTTTACATTATTCGAATTATTTGTTGCATAAGTAAAGGTCACCAATCAACACGTAATCCTGAAATCTCAAGCCCATTCCAAAAGTATACCAGCTTTCTAAAACTCCATTTTGTAGTTAATGTATAAAATACATTTGTGCTGTTTCCTTTTAGTCTTCTTTTCCATTTTTTTATTTGATACAAAATTTCGCTTATGCGTTTCCACCTACTTTAAAAATTTTAGAACCTCAACATGATAATTACGAGCACTGACGCGTAAGGTAACGATAAGAAATTCAGTTTCGTCGAAATTATAATTCTTAATTTTACAAAAGGCGTAACTGTTTTGAAATGTTTTCTCTTGTTTTTCTTTAATCTCCTCCCACCTTTATAATACGTTATTATCGTTCTGTCAACGACTAAAGGATCATTAAATAAATAATATATGTCCAACACAAGCGAGTGCTAATTTTATGCGGTCAAATTAGCGTATTTGTGAAAATACACCGCTTTCCATTAGAGTGGAACGTTTTGTAGAGCGCTCGTTTCCTCAATTATTGATGTTCATAAAAAAATTAAATAGTATACTATTAACATAATTTTACAAAGCGGTATGATTCCCATTTAAATGCATTTATTATATAACTACATGCTTCATTAAATTGCAAAATACGTAGGGGTATATAAGTTACAAAAAGGTGGCCAAGCATTCGCTACATTTTATACCTTTGGTGAAATATATTAGAATATTTTAATCTTGTAAATGTCACATATTGTTGCTATTGTAGGTACTAAATAAAGAATTGTCCTAACTTTTTTCCTTTGTGAATAAAGGAGTATTGACAGAAAGACATATAAATTGAACATTTATTTTATATTGATATAAAAATTGGTTGAATTTTTGAGTATCTTCACGCTCGCACACCCAAGAGGAATGAAGAGGTACAATCAGGGCACCTACGAATAGCCGAAGACACTACGTTTCACAAACCCTATCGGTTGACTATTTATCACCGAAAACTTTACTAAATTTGTATTTGAACATTGTTTAAACATTTAAGAATGTGATATGTATATTGGGGAAAATTTTATTGGTTTTTATTGATTTCTTTGGGTCAAAATTCAAAATGTCATAGATACATTGTTTACGATTCAAAGTGTTGTTTTAAGTTCAATATTGTTTTTGATAATAATCATAATCCGAATTTTTTTACGGACGGGGTGACCATTGTGAGCGTCGACATTTCCACCAATTCCAATCACCAGATTGGAATCGAGGCCACAGGCTTGTAACATCCTACTGATGACCCATCTTATTCTCGTGTGTTCTACGCAAATACATACTCCATGAGATTTCCTTTTTAAATCCTCGATTATGACACGACGTGTTTATATTATTTCAACAAAGTTTATGAGTTTGTGGACTTTATGTTAAAGGTGTTTTGATTTCAGTGCCATTGTAGGAATGCTAAGGGCGACCTTAATTATGAAAATTATTTTGGACTTTGCCTTGATCTTACAAGTTTATTCTTTAGTATAGATACAGTACTTGGATGACAGAGCTCTGCTTTTTTAAAAAAAATGTTTACATAAATACGAAGTACGTATTATTATGTACGAATATCTACAAATAAAATATGAATAACATTTTTTAGATCTTAGCGACATTTAATAAAATAATTTGAACTGGTTGTTGAAGTAAAAAATTGATTTGGCAAAAAAGGAGAAAAAGTCAGACATTACTTGAACAGACATTACTAGGGTTTCCTGATTTCGAGTTGTTCAGATTTCCCACTTAGGCTAAAATAACGATATTGTTGCGGTTTTTCATTGGTTGGAAACACGCTTAAAACAACTAGCTAGATCGATTTATCGCCCCGAAAGCTGCATACTAAATTTCATTAAAATCGGTGAGACTGTTTCTGAGATTTAAAAAAATATCTACATTAAGCTTTGGCTACACGCACTTGCTTACTTGTTACTTATGTAGCTTATGTAAGAAGCATCTTCACGCCCATATCCCCGAAGAGGTAGGCAGAGGTACAACCAAGGCACCCACGACTAGCCGAAGACACTATGTCCCACAATGTGATAGGTGGCAAGCCTATCGCCAACTAGGCATATATCCAATCCCGGGCAACGTTATTTTAATTAGAAAATTAAAAATATACATTTTATTATTTTTTTGCCCGACCCTGGGATCGAATCCGGGACCTCATGCAGTCAAGTCCAACACCCAGACCGCTAGACCACAGAGGCGATTTATGTAAAATATATTTAAAAAATGAAAGTATTTTTTTTGCTCACGAAAAATTAAGTAACGTTATCAAATGTTATCAGTATTAGCAAATCTAACTCTACTAATTACACTACCTATGCCACTATTTTGATCTTAATATAATTAAAGGAATCTTGGTTGCCGAATAGTTTTTTGTCATTTCTTATCCTGACTGGCTAGTTTTTTTAAATCATGTAGAAATGTTTAAATATTTTGTTGACATCTTTTTAACACACGTATATCACAAATGAATAATTTTCATCTCAGTCATTATAAAATGCTAATAATACAATTAAACTGTGATAAAAAATAAAGTCATAGTATCAGGGAACATACAAACTTCAAAATCGAATTATATCAGAACCTGAGTTAGTTGTATAGTAGAGTTAAATAATCTAAACTAGGAATGTAGGGAATCTGTCAATTGTTTAATGGGAATCACTAAGAAATATTTTTAATGACAACAAGAAGGAGTAAAACTTTTTTATCTTGACATCTCGTCGTGTTCCTACTAGAGAGCCAAATAATTTTTGATACTTGAGTGAAGCGGCAAGAACAGCTAGTTTTAGAATAAACTTTACTGTTGTTACATCATTACAAGTATCCTTGAATTTTGACAAGTGCAATGCTAAAGCTTCGATGTAATATCGCAACACAAGGGATGCAGTGTGCTTCGATCGCTATATCATTCATAATGTAATGTTGGGAGGCTCCGTAAGTCCATAAATATTTAACGTCTATGGTATCTAAAGACGTGTTTTACCGCCAGGAAATCCGTCTGCTTGTAAACAAGCTAACAATACAATACTATAAGCATTTGCTCATGTACATTCACATAATTTGTTTCTCCCGTAATGAAATACTTAACCCGTATATTTAGCAGTGGCAAACGTCAACCCTGATGATGGATCAGGGTAATAATTGCGTCAAGCTTGACACACCCTCCGCTGTGTGGGAATAGGAGGGATCAGGTTATTGATGGGGTATTGTATACGTATTGTTTTTGACATTATAATGTACCGGATATTACTTAATGTACTTGAAGTTTTAACTCTATTGCAACTCGGGAATGGTTAACGATCTGTGGTGAGTTTGGGTTTAGCGTGGTGAAATAATAATAAAGGATTCAATGCGTCATACAATTTTGTGTGATTGTATGTAAACAAAAAAAACGGATTTTTTAATGATAAGAAATACATGTCGCCTGAAGGCACTGATGTTACTTTGTCAAGTTGTGGGTAAGTAAGTTTACTGGTAATCGTTCCCCTCAGACTGAATCCGGTTGTCGTGAAACTCTACCAGCCAGTCTCAGCCACGGTGCTAGTGACCAACGAACCGACGTTTGCCTTTTGCAAGCTGTTTGTTTTTTTTATAGAAGAGAAGGCAAACGAGCAAGTGGGTCACCTGATGGAAAGTGATCATCTCCGCCCACGGACATCCGCAACACCAGGAGTATCACAGATGCGTTGCCGACCTTTAAGGAATGAGTACGCTCTTTTCTTGAAGGTTCCTAAGTCATAATCGTTTGGGAATACCGCCCTCGGTAACTGATTCCACAAAGGTGTTATACGGGGTAAAAAATGTCTTCGGAATAAAGACATTTGACCAAAATTATTTAAAGAAACCCGACCAACACAGAGGCGACATATAAATAAACGAATTTGTAGTAGATAAGCTTGGTAGAAAGTAGTAATTTAATTTCTAAGTTTAACCTTACCAATTGATAGATTACGTTTGATCGGATATTTTACAATAAAAAGAAAGAAAGAAAAAATATTTGTTTACGGAATATGAGTGTTACAAAGATGTTACAAAATTATTTAAGCGTTCCAACATATTCTACCAACTTGTGGTGTGCAAATGTAATGCTCTTATTAAAATTTGTTTACTAAGTGCTTAAACCAATTAAAACTTGTCACTCGGCCCTTTTATATGACAAAGAGTTTTTTTATTGACAATTTTTTTTTAAACTTTTAGATCAGTATTTTCTAATTTTTGATTCAACTGGATATAAAAACGTAAAACTATAATAATAAAACGAAAGTTCAATTATAATAATATGTTTGTCTTTTTTAGTTATAAAGAATTACACATTGTACCGAATAATCACATTTAAACATCAAATTATAAGTAACGAATATTTGTGCACAAATTATATAACCTAACCCCCAAGTAATCAAATTGTGTTTATGTTCTTATACTAGCGAGGTACCTACGCTATGAATACTCATAAATACTTTCATACAATAAGCATCTCATGACTCTCCTTATGATCAGATACAACCGGGGGCTATAGAAACCATAGATGTTACAGGTGCGTCACTGTTCTGGGGACGGGATGGAAGGCCTTTTATTCAAGTCCACTGGCTACCTTACCCTTCATACTAGAACATGACAGAGTCAATATGGTGAGGGGAATAAGTAATGCGGTGAAACCCGGGCAAGAGGCAGATGGTCTATTCTACTTAGCGGAAACGGACCAATACGGAGGAGACTTACATTTAAATAATTAATATTAATAATTTGAATAAGCGCCCAACCCTTTCAAATACAGACGTCGAGGTTCATCACATTAATGTCTGCCCCCTTCGAGAATCGAGCCCGAGCCTCGCAATAAGTCGGTGACCAAAGAGGCGGTTAGATGAACTTCATGTAATTTGTTGATTGTGATCAATCTTTTTTGTGGTATAGAATTGCAATCAAGCAGACAAATTTCCTTATTAAATCTAATACCTTTAAACGGCTAAGTACAACAATTTTCATGAAATTTAGTATGATTTGATTTATTTAATTTGTTTATTTCTAGAAAACGTCGCTTTACAGAAACACGAGTGAAGCTCGGTCATCCACTTACTAACACTCGATAATGCGAGCAAATCGAAGTGACAACTTTTTATCGGCAGACAGTCAGCTCCATGTTACATTACATTAGCGCATGTACCTACTCCATTGTTTTCCGCCAGTTTTTTTTTAAACGAAGATATATCCTGAGATATTCAATAAATTGATGTCGAAAATAATTTTATGTAAAACTAAATAACTTATATGAAATATGAATAAAGCGTTTATTTGGTTAAGGTTTATTATATGGTTTATGCAAAATGCATTATTTTTAAGTGCTATAAATAACTCTAAAAAGTGTCAAAGTGAGTTAGCGTTATATATCCTAGCTATATGTTGGCGCTTTCTTGTTTCGCAAAAATTGTAAAGAGTAATGCGAGTAGGTAATTTTGTCATTGATAATTTTTGCGTAGATAGCTTTAACTCTTTACGCAGTAATCGCGACGGAAGCACTCTGAAGAAAAAAGCTGCAGATATTTTTATGTTCAAGGCTTATCTACACATTTAATCAATATCGAATAGAGTATTTACATCAGTAAACATACGCATACTCAAAACACACAAACCTTTTCTTACAGTCGGCTAAAAAAATCACATTTTCAAAATGACATACTTAGTACGATATTTCACGAACAATTAAAAGCTTATTATTTCTCAGAACTATTCTGCATGCATATACAGTCCTATATTTTAATTTTATTTCAATTTGATTTTATTATGACATGAATGTTTTCTAATTTTGACATGGGCATTTATTATATTATTATTACTTTTTCTTTTAATTAATTGATTTTAGCATAAATAATTAAGTTTTACGTATTTAAAAAAAAAAATAAATTTAATTTAATAGTTAATTAATTAGTGGAGGCAATTGACATGTTTTTTAATATTTTCTAAAATGGTACTTTTTTCACCATTTAGTGGTGAAATAATCTATAGTGGGCAACTCCGTTGTATAACGTATCAAAGTTTTTTGTATCTACCCATTATAATGAATTTATAGTTACACATCAAAAATAATATTGTTGAGTAGTTTAAGTTTTAGCCCTGATGATGCTGTGTAAGCGAAACCGGTAGGCTACTAATTACAAAGTAATACATTATAAGTGATAAAAAAGCTACTAATTACAAAGTAATAAAACAGTACAAGTGTTTCTTTCTTTAAAAATATCAATTTGATTTTGTTTCTAGGTTATAACATGTTCCAATTAATATACTCGTAGATTCGACATATTTTATAAATTCAGTCCCTTCTTTAACGTTTAATAAATATAAAATCCGTAATCTTAAAACCTACTAAATAAAGCCTTAGTAACACTACTCAGTATTGAAACCCAACGAAAAACAAATTATCCCGAACATTCCACTATACAATAGGCTTTTCCTAATAAAAGCGTGAACAAAGCGCCCCTAGCGGCAGACTCCGTAATCTCCATTGAAACCGGCAGCAATCTGTCAAGAGGTGGCGCCACAATAGGGGATTAGCGGTTGTTATTACGTCACCTTTGTGCTGAAGTCCGTGTTATGATCGAGAGCCCGCGAATATTAGGGATTACGACGGTTCCCCTTTCTTTGAGGTTGAGTTTTTGAAGCACACTGTGCAAGTGACAAAATAATATAAAATATTGTAATGGATTTGACGTTCATAGCGGGTGGGTACTGATATGACACCCTTTTATATAAGTTTTCGTGTCATGTCAGACAATATCATTATTTTGCTGGTAGGTATTTGGGAATGTCAAAGACAGCTGCGGCCTGTAGATACTGTAGATGTTATAGGTGTGTAGCTGATCATAATCGGGATGTTAGACTCATTGTGCAGGTCTACCGGCTACCATACCTTCCAGACACTTTCATTATGGCAGCAGGTATAGTTAAGGCGGTGAATCTCTACTCAAGCAAGTTGATGTACCGTGTTCTATTACCAGTGGTAGTGTCATTATTTCCTAGTGTGTCTTTACGCCTATGTCCCCGAAGCTATAGGCGGAGGCACAACTAGGGCACTAACGACTAGCCGAAGACACTAAGCCCCACAGTGTGATAGGTGGCAAGCCCATCACCAACCAGACACATAGGTATCCAATCGGGCAATTTTATCAATACATATTATAATACAAAGTCCCTCGCCGCGTCTGTCTGTCTGTTTGCGATTTACTCGAAAAGTACTGAACGGATTTTTATTCGGTTTTCAACAATAGATAGAACAATTCATGAGGAAGGTTTTAGTGTATAGTAAGTTTATGTTTTGTACAAAAAAACGATATTACAACGATATTAGTTCAATGTCGGCAAAAAATAAGCTGATCGACAGCTTTCCTCGAAAACGCTGCCAAAACCGTTTGAGTTTTAACAAAACAATGTATGGTGGGATTTTTCCTCTTCGATAGATCTCAAAAAAAGTAAGCGATGGTATATGTCTATCTTTAAAGAATAACCCACAATAACCGTATTTTTTCGTTTACTTAAAACCAGTAAAATGAAGGGTTACTTTAGAACATATTTTTAACAATACAGTATTAACCCTTAATTAAATAATTCTGTTAGATACGTTATGCGTGTAATTTAGATCAAAATTGCCATTTACACTATCAGAAGAAAAATTAACAACTAATGAGTTATCAAAAATTCTAAAATTTCATTTCATTTTAAAATTTCCCTATTCCACTTTTTATTAGCCGTTTACTATGTATATATGCATATTTATGTAACTGTCATGTAATTCACATTACAGGAATATTTATAACAGTGTAATCATAACAATCGCAGATAATAAAACGTGTCAGCGGTGAAATAATTGGAGCGGAAAATTATTATAATATTATAAATAGTTTAGAAACGAGAAATAATTTTATTCGTGTCTTATGGGAGCAGGCCACGGCCGTAACTCATAATTCTGTATAGCAGACCGCTACGGTTTGATACTTGCGTATTCAATGATTAGAAAAGTTTTATGGCCAATAAAATGTCGGGCACAATAAATTTTAATTGTTTATTTTATTTACAATGTTTGCAATATTTTAATGGCTTTTATTTTATTTGTGGGTTCCTTGAAGTCGGTAGTCTTTAAATAAATCTTTTCTATATCGTGTCATTTTGTAAATGCGAAAAAATTAATTTAAAATTTTATTCCTGTGAAGTTGAATATTAAGCTTTATAAAATATAAATGGTAGTATCAAAGGTAGGCACACTCATTATAGCAGAAATATAAACTAAGCGATGAGTAAATGATGGGGCCATTTACATAATATTTTATTTTATAACATCGAATATTATCTACTTTTTATCAGACCGAAGGTAGAATACAGAAGATAGACTAATTAGGTTAGACATTAATTCACGAAAATTGTCTTTACCTATTTACACGATCTCATTAGCCAAACAGTAGAAAGTAGATAATATTTCAGCAGCAATTAGTAATTCATTGGCATATTATGTATTTAAAGGTAAAATTATTATCAGTAGAAAACCGGTTACATGTAAAACATTTAACACCAATGTAATTTTATTACTAGGTAACATATATCCGCATTGATTTCTTGTCACACAATACGTCATGTATTTATTTAAGTTCGAACTGAATATACTTAACTTAATATGTATTTATTAAAATCTAATATTTCTCATAATATCAAAAACATTTGTTCTCATTATAAAAATATTTATTGTACTCAATAACAACAAATTTTGTTGAATTGTATTTTTATGAAATCCAAAAATTAGTAGCATTTTATGAATATAATTGTATTTTTGTAATAAAAATATCAAGAATGAGTTTCACAATAATTGTGAAACATTTTAAAACACATGTGAATATTTCTACAGTAATAACAAAATAATTTACTTATTCTCTTTTTGGATATATTTGTCATTATAATAATATGCAGATAAAACTAGAATGAAATATTTGAATACATAAAAAAAGTATAACGGTTTAAAATAAAAGTATATCGTGTACCCTCAAACACATGTACTCTTCGGAAACCATTTTTTTCCCTTGAATTAAAGGCATCGTGGAGTCCATGTGTCTGAAGGTACACGACTCTCACCTGTTTAACTTTTGAGATAATAATTAGATTAATATTTTATCGTAGGTAAATATAGGTACTGAACATCGCAGTTTTATGTTGGAAATTCATTATTATATCATATTATCTTATCTATTTCTTACTATCACCATATTCATAAACCTGACTGTGATATAGAAGTATTTTTATTTATGTATAAGTATCAAAATAATAGTTCCCATATTCAATAATTTTACATATATTATAAGTTAAATCAATACATTTATTTATAAACTAAACCTTTTAACGATACTGATTTCATAATTTTAATGTCATTTTGATACGGAAAAGATGAAGAGGATGTTGAATTAACATATTAATTATTAACAATTATTTAATACATAATGAGTGATTTTTATTTCATTGTGAGTATAATGTATCTTTACTAATATGTAAATAGTAGCCGACCGGCGAACTTGTTTCCATCTGACAGATTACGATAGTATGGAAAAAAAAGTATCTATTTTACTATTTTTTTTAATCTTGTACCAAATCAAAGATAAATAATAATACATTTCCCACGGAAACTGCTACCTCTGTAAGATAGAAATAGCTACTGTCACTACTGTCACGTAAGGGACTTGGCGTGAAGATATGTATGTATGTAAGTATATTGTATTTGATAATGTTTTGCGAAATTCAGGATTTTAGTTTATTTGAGATTTATAATAAAGTCCAAAAGCCAGTTAGTATTGAGTTATACTTCTGAATATACAAACACAACCCTGGTTTCAACTAATGAAAGTTAATTGTCGGACTGTTTGAAAAACTTACTACCTAGAAACATTTACAACGTATGTAAAGTACATGTTATTAATAAAAAGAAGAAAATATAAATTGAACTGCGTCCTTATGAATTGTAGCCTAGTAACATCCTCGGAATATATAGACAAACAGCAAAATTTTATCATAATCGTTTCCGTAGTTTGTGAATCTTGGCAGAAAAACAGGCAAACGTGAATTCCTAAAAAATAAAAATTCAATTTACTTAAATAAGTCTGCTATCTCTTTTTTAGACGCTTTTATTAGCTTCTTAAGTATCTATTTAAAATATGCCTCTAATGTGCAGAATTCACTCTTCCATAGTTTTACTATAGGTAGGTATATAGATTACACTTTACACGGATCTTAAGTCGACAAAACTTGACATAATTAAAACTTATATACAGAGTCAAAAACATGTTTATAATGCTAATATTTCAGAATGTTATATTCAATATAAAGGTATGTTAAATTTAATAAAAAATTAATTGCACCTAGGTACACAGTTACGTTTTTAGTATAATTCCTATAGGCAAACATTCACAGATTAATATGATTTGTCTCAAGTCATATTGAATATCCAAGGCTAAGTCGGTATGTAGCCATCGAGAGAAAAGATGGTTGCAGTTTTATCGTATTTGTTAAATATTGAGCAAAATTAGTTAGTTTTGGTAGTATTTTGAAAATTTGGTTCAGTTGAAGTATTCATGAAGAAATGGTTATATCGTGCATTTTCTCGCTGTCGCCAAATCTTACTGGACGAGGGTGAAGAACAAGGCCTCGACTTTCCACAAGACCCATTATGATAAGACTTTCTAAAATGAAATAAGGCTTTTTTTAAATAATTTAAGCACGATTTTTTTTAAATCGGGTTACTAGATGCAAACTACAAATTGAGTAATGGCAGATGCTAACTCCCATGCTTAAAAGTAATAAAAAAATAAAGTCTGCGAAGTCGCAGCGGAACCTGGGTTACTTCGTAGTAACGAATGTTAGACGGTGAAGTGGTCTCGTGACCAGAAGCTACATGCAAATGAAAATATAAAGATGCTCAGATTTTCGGTAGTATTTTTAGTAAAGTAATCAGAATAGATAAGTAAGAAACGCATACATAAGAAGAAGTTTTAGAGTCACATTAATAATAGAAAATCTTAGTGAGACCCGTATAAGGTGTATAAATATATTATGCAACGAGGCAATAGTTTTATAACAGAGAACCAAGTATGTTATCCCTGGCACTGGAAATTGGGCACTTATCTTACACAGAAAAAAAAGACGGGTTGCACTCTGGGAGTGCCGGCAGAAGTGAAAACTTGAATATTAACGTTTTGCATTTTTGATATTTTGGAATGGTTAGTTCCCTAATTTTCCTTATTTTGCACGAATTAATTTAATTATCAGTATGAATGTAATATCATTTATGCACAAATATTATTTTCATATCAATAACCTGCGTTTGGCTTGACAAAAACTCGCTATTTAAGACCACGTGACGGCCAGGAGCGTCGTCATATTATCTGTAAAACGAACATTGCTCGTCTACACATAAAGCTTATTTTCAAGATGGAACAAATAAAGCAATGTCTGTTGATATTATACGAATCTGTTATCTGTGATAATCTAATGGTAGGTATATTGCGGCGTATTATCCATTGCGAATCCTATACTCTTCGGAAATATCTAAGCAATACCAAAACGTTTTATTTTAGATCTCGCGCCGTCATATTCACTTATGCGCCCTGTGCCGTCTTACGATCTGACGATCTAACGCAAGTTTAGAAGTTTTTACCCATTCCAAAAAAAGTGCGCAACGTCGCTAAAGAAGTTTTCACTTCAAAAAATTAAAGTAAGATGTATTTTGCCTTGTCGGCTAGTCGTGCTTGTGCCCCTGTCTACCTCTTCAAGGATATGGGCGTGAAGATACTTACTTACTTTGAATGTCAAAAACAATTATGATAATCGATTTTTTACAATACCTAAACCTTAAATAAATAATTTATTCATTAATAGCAAATGGTTATTTTTTCTTATAAGATTTAGTACCTTTGTATTTTGTGGTAGAGTCTTCAGTATTAGGTCGCTCGAATTGTTACCACCATCACCTTACCTGATTTTGTTTTTTTTTTAACTTTTGTCTAACACATAGTGGTTAGAGATTTTGTTAAGTCGAATATGTGTTCAAATAAATATGTATTAATATACATCCTATTTGAATATTGCACTCTTTTATTCTGTAAATTAATGCTTTGCTCTTTGCTGTATTGCACATTTGTCCAAAGATACCAGCCATAGGATCACACACCAGTGACATTTATGATGTAAGAAGGTGACGGTTTTCTCTTACCACCAGGAAAGCCGCCTGGTTATTTGATAAGTTGTACAACGACACCTAATTTTAATGGCATTTATTGAAACAAAATATCAAGAGGAAGAGGTTTTCCATAGAATTTATGATACGTTTTATTTTTATTTCCGTTCATAACAAATTCCAATTTTCCATCAAGAGATTGAGTTCCTTTGATCTTAGTCGCATTGAATTTAGAATTTCCTTTTCATATTGTGTTTTTGGTAACTCATAACATTAATAATCGGGTGATGGTCAACATCTAGGTAATTAAGTTGGCTTAGATGTTTTAAGTGGTGTTTGACGGACAAAAAATTGTAATGCTGACATGAATGACATGATTAATTTTGTTCGATACGGTGAATATTTATACTCTTATCTAAATAAAATTTGCTTTAAAAGTACTTGACTTTAATTTAAAGTAATGATTTAAACGTGGTGCCCACGATTAGGCACAAGCTGAGTGTAAGACTTCTTCTTCTGAGATAATTAACAGGTACTAGAATTTTAATGGAACAATTTAGAACCAGTAATAGATATACATAACAGAGTACAATGATTCTTTAATTACTGCGAGGAGTCCCGGTGAAATTCGTAACGTCTGCATTTTGACATGTGATTTCGGTTTTAACAATCTTGTCTTCTAATATCTATAATTCTCGTGTCACGGTGTGCGTGATTGAACTCCTCCGAAACGGCTCGAACGATTTTCGTGAATTTTGTGAGCATATTGAGTAGGTCTGAAAATTGGTAAACATTTAATTTTAATACCCCTAAGTCATAAGGGTGACTCACCCCAAATTGTTTATATTAAAATCACATCACATTTATTCTTTAAAATAATATTTCACCGCAGCACACAAATATATTTTGTTGTAGGTATGTCACACAAATTAGCCTCAGGTACCTATACAACGAAAATACTTCTAGATAATGCTGTTTCTAACGCTTGAGTAATTTACTACGCCGTAAAGTGCTGTGCAACATTTTGACACGGTACTCTATATCACCACTTTACTTATTAATCTTTCATAGGGTCAGTATTCGCCATTGACGTGTTCCACGTTGAAACGGTTGGATCCGATAGTCTTCGTGGAATAATATTTTGGCTTTAAAATGAAGTTGTACCACCATCCATGGTGTCTATAGGCAACGTTAATTATTATCTGCCCTAAAGCTTAAACTATTAGGTAATCTTGTTGACCAGGCCATACATGTTACTCGTTTTGAATATCATTTTAATAAAAATTCTATCTATTTGGGTTTAGTTTATAAACTACGAAAACGAAGCCTTACAAAGTTATCAAGATATTCGCTTTTTCATGTGCATCCCTGGTGCATTTAAAAAAAGACAAAGGACTTGTTTGTTTTAATAATTATTCTTAATTTCAGCGATCTAATCAAACACAGTCGACTGTCCGACTTATCGTGCTAGGAATCAACGGTGTGTCTGTCGCAAGTATACAAAACTTGTTTTACGATAAGGTTGCTTACGTTTTAGACAGTCGGAATTGTCTTTTCACAACTTGCTTGTTGCATGTGAATTCGAATATCCCACATCTAAAAACAAAACAAGTATAAATATGCAACAACAATCTAATGCCTGTATCACACTTCCGCTGCCAAACTTTCGGAATCGCTTTAGGAATTCCGAACTTCAGTACTGTAGTTTTAACAGCGGAACTTCGTTAGAAAGTCATGCGAGGCAGTTTTAGATTTTGAGTATTCAACCAAACCAAGGTTTGAGCCACTCAATCATTATTTAAAATCTCTAGATTTATTTCCATGCTTGCAATGTGAGGACCACTGCTTTGTCAGTTTTAAGACAAAAAGTTTTAAAAAAATGTAGTTTCTTTTCATATTTATCATATTTGAAGCAAAAATTTGTAAAAATGGCGGCGGAAAATATGGCTGCTGTTAAGAAAGAAAGAAAAATATTTATTTGCTAAATATGAGTGTTACAAAGATGTTACAAAATTATTTAGGCGTTTCTACATATTCTACAAACTTGTGGTGTGTAAATATTTTAATAGTTGTTAATTAAATTGATCGCCTCTGTGGTCTAGTGGTTCAGTTGTTGGACTTGACTGCATGAGGTCCCGGGTTCAAATCCCGGGTCGGGCAACAAAAGAAAATTAGGTTTTTCTAATTTTCTAATAAAAAAAAATGTTGCTCGAAATAAGATAGGTGCCCGGTTGACGATAGGCTTGCCACCTATCACATTGTGGGACTTAATATCTTCGGCTAGTCGTGGGTACCCTGGTTGTGCCTCTGCCTACCTCTTCGGGGATATGGGCGTGAAGATACTTACCTAAATTAGTTATTTTAATTATTTACTTACTATTTAAACACTATTTATAGTATTGATTACATGATTATTTATTAATACAAACAATTCTTAGAATATAAATTAGTTTATCCATATCTACAGTAAACTACCACCGTTTCCAAACCTAGCCAGACATATAGACATAGCAGAAGAAACGGCGAAACAATCTCTTGCGCCACAAACCCAACAGAATTAAAGTTATTGGTACAATTGTTCATGTCACACACATCCCCTTTTTTAAATAATGGCTTAAAAACAGACTTTTTTAAACGATCAGGATATTTCCCTTCTACAAATGATAAATTAATTATATGACAAAGAGGTTTTGATATCACAGTGGCAACATTCTTTAATATTATTGTGCTTATGTTATCATAGTCAGTTGCTCTGGTGTTTTTCAAATTATGTACTATAACCTTAACTAAATCATGCTCATCTACTGGGGTCAAAAATCTAGTTTTAATATGATTAGACAAATAATGAGACTTTATGCTATTTGTTAAACAAGCCTGATTTGTATAACAAGATTTAGTCTGATTTATAAAGGACTCATTGAAATGATTAAAAATGTCTTGAGCATCAGTATATACCAAGTTATTTATTTTAACTTGTTCTATTTCTTCTTTAGACATTTTATTTTGAAATGTACTTTTAATTATATCCCATGAAGCTTTACACTTAATAGAAGACTGTTCAATATATTTTAACGATGCTTGTTTCTGAGATTCTAGTATACACTTAGATAATACCTTTTTATAACGTATGTAACTCATCTTATTTCCCTTTTTGTTAAATTGGGAATAACGATAATTTAAATACTACTGACTTTTTACTTTACAACACTTTAAAAGACCTTTAGACAGAAATTTGTTTTTCACTGGCTTGTTTGACAGTTTAACTTGATTTTTCGGAATACATAATTCATAAAATAACATCAAGGTATCATGAAATTCATTAAAAGCCTCTTCACAATTATTAAAAGTAAGAGCTTCAATAAAACTTAAAGATGACAGACAATCGTAGCACTTATTTAAATTTTCTAGTCCAAATATACGCTTTGTGTCAAACCAAAAAGTACACTTCGGTTTACAATATGAACTGGCTTTATGTCTACTTGTACACTTTGCGCTGTTTCATGGTCAGATAAACCAAGAGTGAGTGTCAGAGCAAACATTATCTAAATTACTAGCGATTACGTCCAAACATGCAAGTTTTCTTGTAGGTTTCAAAATATGTTGACATAAATTATTATTTTCCAAAATGCTTGTTAAATTTTTATGAGTATTGGTAGATTATAAAAGGTCTATATTCCAATCTCCTCATAAAACAAATTTCTATTTAGAATTTTTCATAATATTTTCTAATAGTAATTCCAAATTATTAAGAAAGACATTTGAACTACGAGTACGATATATATACACATTACTATTAAATTATAGTTTATTATCTCCACTGCACAGCATTCAAAAGAGTATGGTATGTGCATTTGTAAGTTCAGAGTTTTAAAATGAAGTTCTTTACTTACAGGTGCCACAACGACGCTGGTTATTGCGCGAGAAATAAGAAGCTGTATAGTATCCATCATGTTTAAAATTTTTTTCAGAAATTTTTAAGCTTAAATTTTTAAAGCAGATTCGTGTATTTACCCGAATAACAAGATATAATTGTAGTCAAATTAGCGTTTTTAAAGCGTTAGAAGTACCACGGCGGTTACCGTTTTTATACATTTCAATAATGCATGTCGACTATTTTTATTAATTTGTTTTCTCTTCATATACACATATAATATTTAAAGCGTAATTAAAGGACTACCTGCTACAAATCCATTAAGTTACATTATTATGAAAAACAACAACAATATGCAATACTTAATGTACATCTAAAACCGTTAATCGGATCGAACGATCTTGGTATTTAGATGGGACCATGTGTGAATTATGACTTACTGATAACAGCTGAATTGAAAACCTCTATCTTTGTACCAGGCTTATATTTGTGAAAGATCTTACTGCCAGACTGCTGTTATAGTTTAGCAGCGGAAGTGTGCCACAGGCGTAAAACTACCCTCAAGTTAATCATTTGTTTCGCCTTTAATCTCACATCTCGGGGTCCCGGCGATCTAATCAAACTTGGTGGACTGTTGGAAACTTTTTATGCCATGGATCAACGTTATTATTGTCGCAGTATTACAAAACTAATTTTCGGCGAGATTACATTTATGTTTGGAGAATACTATAAGTGTAAGCTAAGAAGAAATGCGGCGATATTACCATTGCATTAATATGTCATGGTAGTTTGAGCAAAGTTTGCTGCGGCCACGGTCTTAGGTGTTTTTATAGTTTTGAGAGTCTTAATGGTAAGAGTCAGTATGGCCTTGGGACACCTTGTTGTGTGGCCTGGATATTAGGTTTATCGTACAAGTGCACTGGCTACCCTTTCTCCCGGATCAGAGAATGTCAAGAAAAAAGGTAAGGATTCCTAACCGCGGAGTTGCTGTACTGCACTCTACATCAGTGGTCTTGTTGGTATATTGACCTATTTAACCTGCGCCTTATGAGCTGCCCGGTAGAAGAGCAGGTGGTATATTAATCTCAGCGGACTCGCGCTTACTCGGGGAAACTTAAATTAAATAAAGATGTTAAGGTGCATTGTCAACCCAGAAGTGGAAAGTTCAGGTTTTTATCTCTCCATTAGGAAAGCGATAAAGACCAGCCCAGTTATATGTAATGGGACCAATAAGCTAAAGCTCATCTTCAAAAGCAATGTTTTTGAGTAGAAAAGCTAGCAAAAACTAGCTAAAACTACATCTGTTTGATGAAGTTTTTGTCACTCAATATGTAACGTATCTCTTCAATGTGTTCGTACGCAGTCGCGGGCAAGAGCTAGTTTAAAATATTTTTTGAACCTAACACATTTTATCAGGATAAGGATTTTTCTTCTAGTGATACGGATACTTGTTAACAATACATATAAAGAAATGTTCTGACAAGAAATGTAAGAAACATGACATTATAAAATCAAAATAGCCTACGCCTGAAGACGATTTATACAAGGCGGTAAATGTTTGGTCGATGTATTTTTTAATTTATGAAATTTTGAGAAAATGCAAAATAATTAACCTACGTCGCAAGAAATATCACTTCAATGTCATCACCATAGTATTTAGTTCAGTAGGTAGCTTGAACACTTCAGTCACAAGTCAAAACAAACATACATCCATACCTATACAGTTTGCTAAAATCCTTACCCTATGTCATGTCGTTGTAAAGGAATTAAGTTGTATTCAAAGGTTTTTTTTATGATATTCGAAGGCAAACAAGCAGACGGATTTCCTGATGTTAAGAAATTAAAGCCGCCTAGAGACACCAAAGGTGGTAATAGTGCGTTGCCAACCTGAAGCCGGGATGTTAGGCCTCGAGCAAAAGCAAGTTTACCGGCTACCTTACCCTTCGAACCGGAACACGTTATGACGTTATGGCGGCAGGAATAGGTAAGGCGGTGGTACCAATCCGGGCGAGTCGCTGCTAAACTCTACCACCGAGTCATATGTCATGGTGTTAGTGACGGTGAGCCTATGCTCGCCTTTTACGAGCTGCCTGGCAAGGAAAGCAGATGATCTATTCTACAAAGGAGCCCGGACCATCACGGGGAAAGGTTTCAAAACATTAAGGTATAAGTTATATATCGCAAGAAAACAAATAACTTCCCAAGGGATTTTTCAGAACCCTTTCAGTGGTAAATATAAACTCCATAAAATTCAAATCAGCATCAACCCTCAGTCTTCAGGGGCCATTTAAATTCATAAATAAACTCAAGACGTAAAAAAGTCCATAACAATTAACAAATCGGTGGTATTTTAGGGTTAATTTTATTCGTTTCCTTCACTTTTTCAAAGGGTTTTTTGTATAAATTTACAACAGTAACCTGAAACGTTTTTAAAACAATAAATAGTGAGTGACAAATACAGAACGAGGGAAGGTGTTATTTTGTGATGGCACTTCAGACAAAACTACCTTTGCGTTTCTACACATAGAGTATTATAGCTTCACGCCACTATGACTGTGAATTTATATATTTTTTAAATGTTATGTGTTTTGGAAGTAAAATTAAAAAAAAATGAGTTAATTTAAGTTTTGCATTTGCATTCTTTTGCATAACATGTATTAAGTAAAACAAATTAACAAATATAAAGCCTTAGTCAATCTTATGGCAATTTAACTAATATTCTAACTTAAAATAAATATAATTGATTTCTTCGATATGATCACTAAAGTAAGCAATTTCATTGACCCCACCCTGTTGCTTGAGGTTACGTAACTTTTCGATTTTCACTTATTTTTTTATGAACACTTACTTTAAAAAAAACTTTACTTTCCTATTTTTTCATCGAGTTTTAATATAAATCTCAAGATTGAGAGAGAGAGAGAGAGAGAGAGAGAGAAAGCGAGAGATGATGTACTTTTCAAAAGTTAACACCGTAAACAAAATCTATGTTTAACTATTCTTATAAGAAATTTGTACAAGGAAGAATTGTATACCTTAAAGTTAAAAAAAATCAGCTGCACACAAGTACAATGGACACCAGTACGTATTTCTAGCATTTTAGAATTTTGGTATGTCTGTATCGCGATCGCAATTCACACCGAACCTATAAAACTGATCATAACGAAATTTGTTATGCAGGTTATTTATGTTTAGAGAAAGGTTATATGATAATGCAGCAGCATTTTATCCTCGTGAGGGGTTTCCGTAGGAAAGTGCTATAACTCAATATGTAAATAGAAAATAAATTATTATTGCGTTGTCCGATTTTAACCTTAATTTTTTGTTTTGTAGAATATGTTGTATAGATTGACCCTTTTTCAAAGTTTTGTAGTTACAGACATATCCACACTCAGTATAAAGTGACCAAATACCTAGATATCTGGAATGTAGAGAAACTTTTGAACGTACTGGTCATCCTACATGTACATACATAATATCTTCAGTCCCCCTGCAGTGCAGGGAGAGAGTGTCGAGTGTTAAGTGATCGGGTTCTAAAAGTTGGCTAGTATTTTTTATGTTGGGATGCTTATGAACAGTTGACTTTTTCAATTTGTCATCTTATCATAACAATTTGTTTTATTTATAAAAAAGTGAAGTTTTAACCATTTAATACCGAGATTGACTTCTTAAATGAAAGCATTAATCAAAGGCCGAGCGTTTTACCGTCAATAAATTTCAAGGGCTTTTTTTCTGCTTGCGTAGAATCAGGATAAAAAAGAATAACAGTGTGAACATACAAACAGACATAAACATTTTCACATTTATCGTTTTGGTAGGGATTTATCATAAAAAAATATTATGTAACTAAATATATTATTTGTCGTGCTTTTAAATGTTATCGAGTAGTTACAAATAATGCGCGTTTTCGATTCCGTCTGATATTACCGTGAACCCATCTCACGAAACTAACTTTTTTACTCCACATCTGTTTGTTATTCTTTCTATTTTAGTACATCCGAATAGAGAATAAACTCCTTCCCCTGTCATTGTGGCTCAATTAAGAAGTGGCATTTCGTTTTAATGGCTATAGTCGTATTTCAATCGCATGCGCTTATGTTTTACTCGCAGTTTTGTTGACGTTTATATAATTTTGTTATTTATTTTTGACATCATTATATTTTTATAATTATTCATAAAATATTACTTTTGAAATAGTTTGTACCACAGTTTTAACGATAACTATTAAATTTAGGCATAATGTTAGTTTATTTCACAGATATTTCTTCTAAAATTTAAAAACACTTATATTAATATTGTTAATAACGAATTCAAAAAGTAATATAAATAACAAATTGTTTTTTCTCCGCAACTGGAATGTAAAAAAACATTAATACTCTGATGGTCGGAAATGCTTTTCCCTATATTATAGTCTAGTCAACATGTGCCTTTTAGGTCAAAATTTTTAGCTCGCCTCGGAAAATTATGATCGAGGTGTCATTCGATTTGCCATCGCATAGCATCGCATCTATTAACCTGGGATTTTTTTCCTTTTATGGAGCCATTACACAAACTTTAGAAAAGATTCCCTTTGGAAAAATTAAAAAAATGTTAATTTTCACTTTCTTATTAACAATTTACTTAAGTTGTCAACCTTGATTAAACAAAAAAATTGGCGGTAAAAATTTTTGATCTCCGAATTTTTGTTCATTGATCTATCCTATAGGTATCCTATAATAACTTTAAATAGTATTTATTCATTAATGGTCCAAAGTGGGTGGAGCTTACGCAAGCGCAAGTTCCTGTTTTCAGCCGTATTTTCAACCCTCTAGAAAAATTATAATTTTTTAGGATTTTTTTTTGGAAATTTCTTTCTCTTTTATGAATCTTTTTTTCAAATTTCAAAAGTTTTGAATAATTTTTGAGATATTCGCAAAAAACAAAACCACCTTATTTTAACTAAATTGTTTATTACTTTTGTAATTTTTGCAATAAAAACTCCAAATTTTTCAAAAAGTTTTTAAATGCGATAACAAATCGAATGACACCTCTATCATAATTTCCGAGGCGAGCTAAACATTTTGATTTAAAAGGCACTTGTTGACTAGACTAATAAATACCAATACATCAAGGGTGAATTTCCAAGGTTAGGCTGGGATCTTAGGGCCTTTTACATGAGTAAATTGACCAGCTACCTCTAAGCCGGAATACGACAATGATGATAACTGACGGTACTATTTACTAATTAAATTATTAGTATTTTATCTAAATAAGTATATTATTTGTGTTTTGGTAACAACCACCCTTAACACAAAAAACTGCTAAATCCTAGACTTTACCAAATGATGTAATTTTTACAGAGTTTATACTTAACATCAAAATCATTGAAAATGACAATTTTTAATTAATAATTTGTAAATTCTAACACCATAGCATTTCAATGTCAGGTAACAGTTATAACATAATATGGGACACTCGTATATACACATCAGTTTAGTAGAAACAGCGACGGGTACTAGCAAACATACAGGCAACCGCGAGTACATGTGCTGCAAACATACCTAAAGATTACGTCGTGTTATTTTCATTGATCTTTTTCACTTCTAAGTAAACTGCATCTGAATGTAATCTGCCGCAGAGGAAGCGACATTTGCTGAAGGCTTTTGATATTCTAATATTTGCAGGTTGACCCAGTTCCAACTTACTCGGGCTTAAGAGTTAGATAAGGCAGCCTCCGCTTTTCAAGTTCCAAGTTTCCTGTATGTGAACTGTGCTTGAAATGTTTGGCTAAGAAATATATTATTATGCTCGAAGTTACATACATTTGTTTTTATACAAAATGAGCAATTTCTGGTTTCGCCCGCGGAGGCTCGTAACACAAACTGAAGCTACAAATTGTTTGGTGAAACACAACGTGGGGTTACTTCTGCTAAGATTACTCTTATTTAATGTAACTTGACAAATATTACTAACATGTTTTTCGATGGAATGAAACTCCTGATACACTGGTGGCATTAGATAATATCATAACAACAACTACAAATTTTAAATAAAATCTTAAAACTGCAGTAGTTTGCGGATATCAGTAAACATAAAAGATATTCTTTCTGGATTGATGAATACATAGACAATGATTTTACGGCCTCACTAGTTTCAGGTTGCGTTACCGATAGGGGCAAGCATGTTTTGTGAGATGAACATTTGGATGTCTGAATTTCCGGTTCTGGATATTTATTAAATTTATTTTGCTATCTATTTAAGTATTTCTTCAGAAGCGTAATAAAATTTGATTGCTTATTTATTTATTTATATACGGAAATACGAAAGATGTCACAGAGTATATATATAAGAAAACGAATGCAAAATGGATGATGACGATGTAAGTATGCGTCCTGCCTAGTATAAGATATTCAATAACTTTACAGAAAGTATGAAAAATTGCAAAAAGCTTGTATTAAGAATACATAAACCATATCAATCAAATTAAACTTCCAAGATTCCACTCAGACAAACATACACGTGTTGGAAGTTAAATATAATCTTGTAAAAATAAATATTAATATGAAATAATTCTATAAGAGCTTTCTTCCAAGTAACCAACGACCAAATGCACTTAATGACAGCAGAGAATAGAGACAACAGGGAGAAGCGTGGACATTGTCATATTACACAGCTATGACAGCTACTAGGGATGCGTTTTTAGATCATAATTCAGAAATAGAAACGACAATAGTTCGATTTAGATACGATGACAACTCGAATGACAGTTGCTGAAGGAGTTTCTTAGAACCCACTGACACGGGATAAAGGAGTAGTTATTTTAATTAAATTAACTAAATTGTTAAATTATTTTAAGCTTTGCCGAATGTTACAAATTAAATCATTGTTTGAGATATTTTTCTATTTGTTCTACTAATTTAGGGTTCTGCAATAACACACTCGGGTTGGTAGCTAGTACCACCAGAATTGATTTTCCTACTACCATGATATCAGAGCTCGTCAATCCTTGAGTTGGTTCAGAAGACAGGATCGCTGTTTTTTTACAAGAGTTTTAACATTCTAGCTCCAGTTTGGCAACCCATTGTTAACTAACACCATCGATGTCTATAGGCAACCTTTTTTTACCTTCAGAAAGTCCATCTCTGCTTATTTGCCTTGCTATAAAATAAAAAAGAACCTCTTACAATATGAGAACTAGTTACATAACAGATCCTGGTGAGAGATGGGCTCGAGACCCCCGCGGCGCAGGCGCATCTGATGCGGCTAACGAGGACCCAACAATGTCTCTATTAGCTTATTCTAAGGATTTAGATTAGACCAACGCCATCTGTTGAGCAGCCACACGTGTTCTGTATTCTTCTAAAAAAATAAAACATTTTCTAAATTAATATAATTTTCATATAACGTACCTTAAATTATAAATTTCATATTTTTATTTTAATGTATCGTTACTGCTTTACTGCATATTCTGCAATAAAATTCTTTAAATTTCTGGTATGTATTTGTATTGCTTACAGGTTTGAACAAAAGTTTACACATTTTTAATGAATTAGAAGGCGTGCATTTTAATGAAGGGTGCATCGCATTTTTCAAGATTAAGAAAAAAATCTTATCCTGCGATTTTTCTCGATTAAAAAAACTGAACCAAATTTAATAAAAACTTACTATTTTATTATTTTTTGTTAATTCTTGTTATAATCAGTAGTATCAGGCTTACTAGATAAACCATTGATGTCGAGAAACTTTTAGCCGTTACACAAAAAAATATATCTCCTACGTGGCCGCTCCACAGGTTTCTCTATTATAATGGACAAGAACTATTCCCTCTTCACTATGCAAATAAAGTTGGTAGCAAAAACAAAGAGAAACACGGTAATTACACTTGGTGGAAAATTAACTGACATCGATACGGTGAACATGCTCTTGGCCGTGAACGGCCCGACGTAATGAGTGTAGATATCGCCATTTTAGTGCACGGCAGTGTAGTTAAGGCATTGGGTGCTTTTTAGTTGTTTTTCATTAATTGACTAGAGAATTGCTAAGTCATATACAAAATGTAGAAGCAATATCTATTTTGCCGTAATTTTTAGGAAACAATATCAACGATATGTATGGTTCTTGGTCCAGGCCCATGCAAGTTTTACGCTGATTTTTTTAAGTGATTAGATAGCGAACATTCTTCTTCTTCATATCTCCTGTTCCTGTTCGTGTTCAATGATCTCCAAACGGTATAACGGTATTAAATTTCAGTGCAGCCTCTTTTGCCAACTGGTCCGCCCTCTATTTACATGATGTCGTCTGTGGTCTAGTGGTTCCGGTGTCGGCAATGATTATATAAGTTTTCGGTTCGATTGCCGGGTCAGGCAACTCAATTTTAAAAAAATGTATTTTGTAATTTTCTCACGAAAACAACGTTGCCAGATATTAGATATACCTATGTTAAGTATTAAATATTATAAACGAGGCTTTCTAAAACAGTTCAGTTACGTAATAATCCATTCGAGCAACTAATATTTTTTTATATTATACATTATTAGATTACTACTATCAAAAGTAGTATTAGGCAAAAGAATATGAAGATAGATTAAATATGTACTTACTCATACAACATGTACTATATAAAATAGGATTTTAAATTAATTGCAGGTGTAAACCTCGAAATTGTGTTTTTTTTATGAATTTGTGTTTTGGCACCCAATTTTTTTTATTTAAAATAAACTTGGGACAGAAATATTAGTTTGATAACAACATTATAAAAACTTAGATATGTCAACCATTTACAATTATTGTAGAAACTATTTTAGTAGCAATTTGTAAAGAAACACGATCTTCATCGGAGGGTTAACTCCGGATCGCCACATAAATCTGCAGCAAAAGGGTTGTAAATCCACCATCCCCTTCTAAACGTAGCCTCTAAGTGCCTTTTTATTTAGACCTCCCACCCCTCGCTGTTTGTAACCAAATAAGGGTTTCCAAGAGGGAGTAAATCAGGTGCTGCGGGTCAAGTTTCATCTGTTGATATTTTATAAATGCGTATGAAATTTTTACTATGTTCGAAAATATGTTTTGGGGTTTTCAAGTCAATATCCCGAATTGCTTCCTGTTTTTTATTAAGTGAGAGTTTATAAAATTTATAATTAAGTTATTAATGTGAAACCATCTTTAGATTGCGATTTTTATATGGTAGCAACCGCACATTTAATATAAAAAGTTTGATTTAGATATATGATAACTCCATCACTTGTTAGTGAAGTAGTCAAGTAATTTTAATTCCTGAATCACATAATTTGTGTAATCAATCAGACTAAGAAACAAATGAAAAATGTAATTACTGAATCATTTAAACAATGTTTTGATAATTAAGAATTAAGAAATATTAATGTTAATTTTGGAATTAAACAAAATTTGTATACCAGTGAAGTCTGGTGGAATAGGCAAAGCTTAAATGATTGTTGTACTTAACACCTCCACGTAGGTACCCTATTTATACACAAATAAAGAATTGTTATTATTATTATGATTATAAGCGAAAGAAGATATATCATACAGTTAGACGTATAAAAGCTCTTTATTTTCTTATTCCTGTTTGAAATGTAACCCTGTCATACAGAAAAGTTCGTCATGTTTTATGTTTCTGTGGATTTCTATGTTTCAATCATGGGATGTACCTCATCTCAAAACTCTACGAACTTATAGTTTTGTCATTTATGAATGGGCTGCCTGCACGTTCTTGTGTTGAATATTACAATAATAGGCCATATTATCTAACTCTGAATTAGCGAGTAATTTAAAATGATTTAACGCTGTATTAAAAGCTAACTCGAGTGTAATATTATTTAGCCTGTTGATGCGCACGTGGATATTGGACAATTTAGGTAACTATTTCAAAAATACAATGTATAAACGTTATTGAATTCAGACCCCTATTGTAATCTTGTTAGATTTGTAATCTGGATAGCAATATAAGAGCAGTAAAACTGAAAAAAATCCATTACTTGGAACATAAAAAACAATCGTGTTTTTTTCTAGATTACCCAGATCCGGAGTTAAAGGTAATGGTACCATCTCGAACGAACGCTCTTTTGAATAAAAAATATTCTTTTAAAATCGGTTCACAAATGACAGAGAAATCGATTTAAACATACTTATAATAATACTAGCTGCCTGTTCCGGCTTCCCTCGGATGGTAATTTTTTTGATCATAAATTGAGATATATGCTATTCTATCTTTCAAGTTGGATCAAACTGCACACAGTGTGCAAATTTGATTGAAATCGGTTAAATAGTTTAGGAGTCCATCGCGGACAAACACAGTGACACGTAATTTATATATTATATTAAGATATAGGGAGTCATAATTCAACCTCAACAAATAACTTTTTCTTTTTTTCAAAATTGGTTAAAAAGCGACATTATGGAGTAGAAGACGAATGCACAAAAGTCGCGATTTGACGTAGACGGGTATCAGTATTTAAACAATTCCACTGTGACACGTCACGGTAAAGGCCCCGATGGCCACATCTAAGCTTTAAAATGGCAACACCCAAATGACGAAACAGACCAATCATAAAACACCACATTAAACTAACAAAGTGGAAGGAGAAAATTGTACTTTTACAACGACCCAGTTATTAATGAAAAGGTCAAAAACGAGATAGTTTTTATAATTACCCATCTAATTTTAATAATTTACTATGACAGGAAATGACTACCGTTATGATGTTTATAATGATCTCAATAAATAATGTTTATCAATAAATATAAATATTAAAAACTAATAACAGGATGCTGAGAGCCGAAAGGCAATTGAAAATACGAGGAGCTGGTTTATATATTGTATGAATATTTTTAAATATAAATGTCAAATGTCATACTAATCTGTTAAAGAAAGTCAAGAAATTATTTAACGGAAAATGAATTAGTTTTCCTATTTGTTATAAATTTTATCATAAAGCATTATATCGAAGTATATAACTTGTACTATATAAATCATAAAAATTCCCTAACCTGTAGTTCCGGGTCCAATGAGTAGAATAGACTATTTGTAGATCACAATGTAGATCATTACCAAAAAAATCCTGGAAGTAGAGTGGTGTGCAGTAACTTGCCCGGGTAGGGGTTTACCGCCTCACATATTCCTGCCGCCATAATGACTCTGTCGTGTTTTGGATTGGAGGGTGGGAAAGCCAGGAGACTTGCACTATAAGAATAGCTGCTTAACATAGTGGTGGGTGGTAGCTAAAGGTTAGTTAGATGTACATATTACAAGTAAATATGTTACAAGCTCCCGGCCTGTGGATAGTGACGCACCTGCAACATCTTTGATGTCCGTAGACTCCGGTTACTTCTTACTATCAGGAGAGCCGTGTGCTTGTTTGTTTACTTTGTAACATTAAGAAGACCCTTTCAGATACGATTTGAATATCTGCCATCGCCCTTCCTACTTGACAGCTCGCAAATAGCAAGTATAGGCTAAAGATGTCATTGCTAACAAGACCGCTAGTGGTAGAATACCGGTAAGTATCCAACGCTTCATCTATTCCTATCGTCATAATGATACTGTCATATTCCGGCGGGTAGAATAGTTCATTGACTTGCACAACATCCTGGCACCTATAGTGTCTATGGTATCTACAGGCCCTAGCTTTCTCTTATCATCAGGAGAGCCGTGTGCTAGAGGAATAATTTAAGCAACTTTTTGCTATAGGTGCAGAATTCCAACAACTTTAATGCATAGGTATAAGTGCAACGTATATTTT
>NJDC01065201.1:472178-482549 GCA_002245475.1 Calephelis virginiensis
TAGAGTGGTGGGCAGTAACTTGCCCGGGTAGGGGTTTACCGCCTCACATATTCCTGCCGCCATAATGACTCTGTCGTGTTTTGGATTGGAGGGTGGGAAAGCCAGGAGACTTGCACTATAAGAATAGCTGCTTAACATAGTGGTGGGTGGTAGCTAAAGGTTAGTTAGATGTACATATTACAAGTAAATATGTTACAAGCTCCCGGCCTGTGGATAGTGACGCACCTGCAACATCTTTGATGTCCATAGACTCCGGTTACCTCTTACTATCAGGAGAGCCGTGTGCTTGTTCGTTTACTTTGTAACATTAAGAAGACCCTTTCAGATACGATTTGAATATCTGCCATCGCCCTTCCTACTTGACAGCTAGCAAATAGCAAAATAGCAAATAGCTAAATATGTCATTGCTAACAAGACCGCTAGTGGAAGAATACCGGTAAGTATCCAACGTTTCATCTATTCCTATCGTCATAATGATACTGTCATATTCCGGCGGGTAGAATAGCTCATTGACTTGCACAACATCCTGGCACCTATAGTGTCTATGGTATCTACAGGCCCTAGCTTTCTTTTATCATCAGGAGAGCCGTGTGCTAGAGGAATAATTTAAGCAACTTTTTGCTATAGGTGCAGAATTCCAACAACTTTAATGCATAGGTAAAAGTGCAACGTATATTTTATCATATTGTAAACAATATACCTAGATATTAAGTCACTATTATGTGGCCTATGTGAAATGTAAACTCAAAAACAACTTGTCAGATCTGGATCATATTTAAATTGGGACCAAAAATAAACTATTTAGAAACCTCAAGGTTAAGCAAGAACATAATTGATTAACAAAATTGGTTCATCATTTATCCATTCCGTAGATATTTGAGGAGACACTCATAAGAAACATGCAGTTTTTGTGCGTATTATCTACAAACATATTACAGAATTAACTGAGATATTCCTAATTTTTCAGAACTCTGTTGAAAATGAACACATACCTACTCAATAAAACTGCCCTATTTATGCTGACTGGTATTTCCTAGAGATCCCTATTTTTTACTTTTTAGTTTCGGGGTGAAAGCATGAGGTACCATTAAGGTATCGATGTGGCGGGGTGGACCTGCGAACGAGATCCGTAATAATTCACAAAGAAAGCTTACTACCAATATAGGAGTAGTATTTTGGCAAAGATTAATATGGTGTAGATGCGATCCTTTTCAGTTTTTAATTTTTTGTTTGCTGATGAAATTCTACAATCGCTTCAATTCCTAGCACTATAAAGTTAGTAGTCTATGTTTTAGTATAACTGTTTAGAGGGTTAGGTAACCAGAAAATTAAGTTAACAATTGAGCATAGAAAATGTAAATACTATTGTTAAGGCAAACATAGTAAGAGTAAGCATTATTTTGCAACACACTATATCTTTGAAGAGTACGTTTGTTTTAATCACATAATTATCGTTGAAAACGCCAAAAATGGACGATAGGCAACCATTTTTAAAACCTAAAAATAAGGAGGTTATCGATTCGTCTGTAACATTTTGTATTTTTTGTATGTTCATTTGGAAATTACTTGACCAACAACTAACGGATTCTGAATGTTCTTTTTCGAAAATTAGGTCATCGTTTAAATAAAAACCAATTTGATTAAAATCTGACAAGTAGTTTTGAGTTATATTTATTATTGACCCTCGACGAGTCAAAAAGAGGTGCAAGTTTGATCTCTTTTTTGTGTATGTATTCGTGTATCTGTGGAATTACAACCTTTGAAAAGAGTGAACCACATTTCTTAAGTTTTTTTAGATATTGATAATAATTCGGAAACATGATTTACATTGAGACATTATTTTTAATTTCAATTTCGAACAGAAAAAATATTTTATCTTTAATAACATACCTAGTGCCACATCCAAATGATTATAATCTATGGCGTGAAAGGCAGCGGCAGTTGGCATAACTCAAGGCGGATACAATATACTGATCGGTATTTTATCGACGCGGAGGGATGGATACTATTTTATGCTTTACAATTTTAATAAAATATGCACTACCGTAAAAGTATATGTCGACTGCAGTAATAGATCTCTTGGTTTACCCCGTATTGGTACCTATTGAGCTGCTAAGGAGAATATAGAAAAAAATGTTTTTCTACAAAGTAGCTCTTCAAGACGATTGTCGGTTTTTTTATCATTAACTCTAATGATATAGTAGAAGTTAACGACGACTGGACATGATACTATGGCAATAATGTCAGAAATATTTTGTTTTCAATTCTGACAGTAAGTTGTGACGGTAGGTCTTGAGTAGTTTATAGTAGACAGGGATAAATTAAATTACATTCTAAAAATTGTGTGTATTAATAAAAAATCATGTAATCTCAAAACAAGCAAAATACAGTGTGTAAATAGTAAATCGTGAATAAATAATTAAAAACCTATTAAAATATTTGCACACCACAAGTTGGTAGAATATGTAGGAACGCTTAAATAATTTTGTAACATCTTTGTAACACTCGTATTCCGCAAATATTTTTTTTTCTTTCTTTCTTTTTGAGGTGAGAAATCGATTTCTACCATATTTGATATTTATATGAGGTCTCGTGGCTGGTTGTTTTTCTTCATAAAAAATTGCTTACCACAGGTTCGCTTAAACCGTTATAAAATTAAATTATAAATAAACGAGCCACATACGGACTACGGACGGTGGGTGTATGGATCGTTTATTTTTTAGTTGAATAAATAATCTCAATGCTGTACACAACCTCGAATAAATTAAGAACAAAATTAAGTTTCGGTTGAATAAAAAGTAGGTAACTTATTAGAATTTCTATATTACAATGCTAATCTAGCTATTTATAATAATAAAGCCAACCGTAAATCTATTGAAAATTTTATATTCAAAACAACAAAAGTAACACGGCCACTAAATTATTTATTGAATGATAAGTGAATAGTCTAGCAATGTAATTTTATTGAGATATATATTATGGAAATACTGTACTAGCGCTGCATTATCTTTTTTGATTTTCTTTTAACGTACGTAGGATGGTGTAACTTGTAAGTTGTAGCTACCTTAATGTATTTTATAGCAAATGTCTAACTAACAATAATATTTTAGGAGACAATGTTTTACTATTTAAATTCTAAAGTTGTCGGTTGACTAGTTTTAAGGTTATTACGATAGTGAAACTACTTTAAAGTTTAAAAACTATTTTCTTAAGTAATATGGACGTTTTTGCTATTGATACTTATATGAAATGCTTTTTAGGTATATCACACTAACAACTAAAATAAGGAAAAGTAGTTTTTTCTTATGTACTCATGCCAAAATACCTAACTGAATCTATTATATTCTTAGTCATTTTCTTTTAATGTATCGAATAAAACAATGTATGATTAATTTAAAAAAAAATCGCTGGGTTTCTTTCGCGGAATATTTTCAGTATGTGACATTAATGTCGAAACTCGCAAGTATCGCTTGTACAAGTATCACGAGCACCGCTTAGTAAATAAGTAATTCAAAATCCGAATCTGACTATTATAGGTTCAAAAATATTTTTATAAGAAGAAATATTAAACAGGTAGTCTTACTACACTGTACTGTACCATATATAAAGTAGATACATCTTAACACAGAAAATATTCTACGTCACATGTAAAAAAAATCCAAATTTTAAGGAATGGTCCAGAATCCATAACACTTTCGATCTATGAAAAATATAAAAAATATAATTTATATAATGCGAATAATTTATATTATGTGATGCAAAATTAAAGATGTTTACAAAGTAAATGAAACAAAAAACAGGTTTCTACCAACTGCATGTGCAGGCTAGTGACGTCATGACTAGTACTAGGTACAACATAGCGTGACAGCAAGTGAAGCATTTTTGCGGAATGTTTATAAAAGTAAATATTACAATTTGCCAATAATACCATTAAAGCCTAGACCCCTTAATATTTAAATTTGGACGGTCCTTATAAAGTTATCATAAGTTAGATGTATCACATAAAAGCCTTTTGGGATCTGAGTCCTAAGTGATTAATATATTTTTATCAATTACAGGTCAGTTAACATTTGCTGTCTATAGACGACGAGATTCCTTACTATCAATTGTATTCTTTTTTGTTTATCCATCATCTTAGTGTGCTCCTATCCTACTAAAAAAGATGGCATTTTAATAATCCGATCAACGTAATATCAACCCCAAGGTAAACTTAGAAAAAAATTTAGAATAAAAGTTTATCCACTTTTTTGTTTCAGTTTCAGAGAACACTCAGAAAAGTTATGACAAAACGTGTAGTTGTAAAAGGTTATTATTTGAAATAATACGAACTATACTATCATAAATCCTACATATCAGCTAAGCCGTAAAGCTAGTGCAACATGATCGGTTTTTTATACAGTGGAAACGTGATTATGCTAATTTTGTTCTGATAGTCGTTATTTTGGAAGATTCTCACGACTGGCGACACCGGGTCTAGGTATTGAGTTGTTGACCTTAGAGAAATTATTAAAAATTAATGATGTTTCTTATAAGTTGTTTATATGAGATTTAAGATGTATAATTATTATTATTACTAGATAATTTAAATGCAAGATTGGGATTTTTACTACCTACTTACGTGCTATTTGAAATTAACGACATATAAGTGAAGCGAAATTTATCACTGCGTCTATCTGTCTATACTTGATGAACTTTTTAAATGCTGATTCGTCTAATTTGTAGATTACCAAATATTTGGATATGATACAAACTGCGAAATTTGTAGGTTACTAGATTTGTTTGTAGATTGCTGTGCGAAAGCTTCCCAGAGTTGGTACCATCGCTTTGGCATGTGAGCCAGTATACTTGCAAACGTAGTCCAAGGTCTTGAACATAAGATAGCGACATATCTGTAACATTTTTCGCTATAAAGAGAGCCGCTAAAAATGTATAAAAAAATCTATAAACATATGGGATGAAAGCTAGACTTATTTACTAATGAGGGTCCAAAGTGATGATTTAAAACAATATAATTTCAATAGTCTACTTAAAATCATTTATTAATGAACGTAAAATAAATACAATTTTATACATCGACGCCATTGAGATGACCCGTTAATCCTTATTTACATTTTACTCCTGGTTAACCTTGCCAGGAGATTGGATGTGATTGGAAGTTTCCGGAGGGCCAAAGGCATGCCACCTGTCACATTATTGAAGTTCAGCTAATCGTGGGTGCCTTGGTTACACCTCTGCCTAGCGTATTGGAGGATGCGAGCGCGAATATTTTCTTCCTAGTTAAATCAGATTACTATTATAACTAGCAGTTGTTCTCTATCGTAAAAATATTTATTTCTCCTTCCCGAGAACTCGATCAGATATCAAAATAAAAAGTAACCAATGTCTTTTTTCAAGCTTAAATCTATATCTGTGATAAAATTATGCATACATAATAGGTACGTAAAAACCTCATAGGGATAGCTTACACGAGTTCCCGACTACGAATGTTTTAAAAGTATGTAAGATTTCTAATCCTTTTAGACTGGCTTTGGTATCTCGTTCATAGCAACCAAACGCGTATTTTTCGAACCTACCCACAAAACATGTGCACCGTAGTAATTAGCAAATGGCCAAAGATCGATATCGATGCATTCATCGCCTTTTTTCCTTTCCTCGAAAATTTCTTTTAAAATTTAAATGAAACGGCGGAACATTCTATTTTTTTCATTAGATCTTACTGGTGATTTAGTACAATGACCATTGATACACTTGATGGAAAGTGTTATGGAATTGATGGTGGCAGCCATTCGCTAGTTGTTACTGGGTTTTTCCATTGTGCAACCAGTCTTAACTAGGTGGTAGACTTGTACTGCATAGCAGCTCGCTTGCTCACTACGTTACCTATTCCTACCTTCATAACGGCAGTATTTGCCACTGTCGTTCTCCACATTGGAAGGGTAGCTGGTTAACTTGCAAACATCACCTAATCCCGACGCAAAAAGAACATCTGCGGTGTCTAGGTATAGGCAACATTTAAGTTATTATAATAAAAAGTTCTTAAATTTAGTTCTTGGCAATTCGTAAAACAATAAAATAAGTAAATCGTCTCATTCAATGTGCAGGGAAATTCAAGCCAGTGAAAATGTAATAATTAATAGATATCATCAGCAATTCACCTTAAGATTTAAGTTAATTTATGTGATTTTCCGTAGTAGGTATTACTACTGTGAACTAGTAGTTTTGTACTCTATTGTATACTCAAAAATGTTGAGTTTAGGTTGTCGTCGAGGTTCCGGGTTTGATCCCTTTGTCGGGAAATAAAAAAAATTAGAAAATGCACATTATTTTCAATTTTCTAATAAAATTAACGTTGCCGGGGATTGGATATATGCCCGGTTGGCGATAGACTTGCCACCTAACCCGTTGTGGGACTTAGTGTCTTCGGCTAGTCGTGGGTGCCTTAGGCGATATGGGCGTGATGATACTTACTTACTTTTTAGGTTGTTTCGTGATTGTCTTTCAATATTGTTACAACGTTACTTATTGTTCGTATCAATGTATATGTATATAAGTTCACCTTGAGTTATCAACAAGCATTCAAGAATAAAACAACGCAACGTTTAGAAGCGTCTCAGTAATCTACCCCAATTTTTGTGAATTTCAAATGAAATTTTAACATTATCGAATTGGAAATAGCAGCCGGATTGTTCGATCGTCAAAATATATGTAGCCTATACACAGCAAATACAATTTATACCACCACTATACTATAGACAACTAACAATAAATTTAAATCGTTAAAGGGCCAGTTCATTGAAGTCCGGGTTTAACTACCTATATAGGCTCCGGTTCGAACCTGGTTTCGAGTATTTTTCTAAGTTGAATTAACTTTAGTATTTATTTGTGTTTTGGTATAGTCGAATAACACCATTTTTATTGAAAAAGACGGCAACACCTACAATAGTCAATAGAAAACATTGTGATATTGCTGTGTGATCAAAGCTGAACTAACGATAGTGTAAAATCATTAAGATAATAATAAGGAATGTTATTATCACTCAAGGATACATAAACTCACTGATCTTCAATTAAAGTTACATTAAAATAAATAATTAAGATTAATTGAATGCGTAAAACTTGAAATCTGTGTCTCTAAATACTGATTCAGATATAAATACTGTTATTACTCTCGCGATCTTCATCGACAAGTTTTGTTTGAACATATTAGAAAAGTCATTTATACTGTTATCATTTGTTATAACAGCAGTACATACGGTACATTGAAAAATACCCTTATATCTATGTTATCCTCTATAGGCACCCTGAAGTTCTGAACATGTACGTAGGCGAAATTTATTAAGTGAAATAAATTTATCAGGTGTATGAAACAAAGCCATCTTTTTGACTACACACAAATAAATAAATAAATATCCCTAGACACATTAAACAAATTGAATGTAACGATTATAATATATAGAAATAATTACATAGGTACCAAAAAAAATTACCGAACACTCGGAAATGCAGACATCTAAATGTATATCAAACGAATGCCTGCTGCCGTCGAGAAATTGATCCCGAGCCCTGCGGTCGGTTGGTGGAGTAAGGCCTGTAGCCTAGTAGAAGTAGCCGATTTTAGCCCCTCCCTTAAAAAATGGTTTCTTTGAAGATATAAGCCAAATGCTTTCCTAACATTTAGCTCGTTAAAGGCGAGAAGCGGTACGTTTGGTACAAAATCCTTTCCCATAATGAGGTACAGTTTTGCGATGACTGCCGACCAAAGCGGTTTCTGTTTCCGTTTCATAATTTTGACAGGATCGCTGCGAAAAGCTATTCATGCAAGAGTCTAACTATAACTCTGAGTAGACCACTCACCTTCATCATATTACGTCAGCGTCATATTTTTTCATATATACACATTACAAACAGAACTTAACTAATTTGATCTGTTTGTCGCTGTTCAAAACATCCAAGTCCTTTGGCCCATCCAAGCATCCAAGTCATACCATCAAAATCAATTGAGTAGCATCAGATATTTTCAGCCGAAAACGAAATAAATGCCTTTGTATCTATAAAGTATAACAGAAGCAGACTTCCTCTATCCAGCGGATATTTCTCGAAACTTTGACAGCAGGTTAAACTTAGACATTTTACTTTTATTATCATCAGATTCATAATATAACTTCAATCTATTCAGCAATATTAAGAAAAAAAACTTAGTTATATTTTTATGATACTTTTATTACACAATCACGAAACCGTTGTCACTTTAATGTCATTGTTATATTAAAATACATAATTTTAAAGATTTTAAGAGTCTCAGCTATTTTACAGCATTTTTATGACAGAGCAAATGTGTCCATTTAAAATTGTATGTTAGAATTATAATAATTCTTCGTTTAAACTTTAAACCGTTTGTTATGGAATTGTCTTTTGAAAGACTTGTAGCTGTATGTGGCCATGTTTGAAGGTTGTAACCAAAATATAAAGTAACTTTTATGGCAGACTAATGAAACGATTTTGTTGTAAATTATTCAATCGCTTATATCTATCTCCTAAAGATTATATCACTAGATTTAAGTGTTTTAAGATATAAGTCTAAATTTATGGCGATAAATCCGAATTCGACAGTGGAAAAAGAAACAGTATTGTGAATAAATTTTGTCACCAGATGGCAGACAATTAATATGAAGGTAAATCAGCAGGCGGATTCTTTGATGTTGAGAAATAAACATCGTCTATAGATATCAAATATGTGAATCCTGTGGCTGATGCGTTAATAATGTCATCAACTCCCTTGGCTGTTCTGAAGAAAATCTAAACTGCTGCGGCGTAGCGAGTCCAAAACAGTTACTGTGTTTGTACACAACCATGGCAAGCAGTGGCTATTCAATAAAATGTAAATTAAATTAAATCGAGTTATTGAGTCTGATACTTATGTGTTGGTCCGGGCTCCTTTGTAGAATGCCTTTGCCAGGCAGCGAGCTAGGTTTACCGTTACTAACACCGCGACATCTGACTAGGTGGTAGAGTTTCACAACGACTCCCCAGGGTTGGTACCACCGCCTTACCTATTCCTGCCGCCATAACATCAGTGCTTGCCATTGACGTGTTCCGGGTCGGAGGGTATGGTAATCGAGAAACTTACTTTTGCTCGAGGCATAACATCCCGGCCTCAGGTTTGTAACGCACCATTGCCACCTTTGGGTATCTAGGCAACGTCAATTTCTTACAACTAGGAAATCCGTCTGCTTGTTTGCCTTCAAATATCATAAAAAAAAGAATGCATTTATTAAAACTAACAAATGCAACATTAAGTAATTCAACCAACTTATTTTGGATTTGCCATAGAACTTAAAATTTTCTATCGAATGGTTGAAACAGAGAAAGTGTTCGGGTTTTAGTCAAAAATAAAAAGAATAAGATTACCTGTATGAGCATGGAGTTAGGACTTTTCTTCAAATTTTAGCATTGCGACACCTGTGGACAAAATTGTTATTTAGTTAACTAAAATAATGAAACCTATTACACAAATTAATCCAACCTCAAAGTAAACAAGTAAAATGTTTCTGAATAGTACTAATACAAGTCAGAAATCCTATTAATATTATAAATGCGAAAGTTTGTAAGTATGGATGTATGGATGTTTGTTACTCTTTCACGCTCGAATGGCTGAACGGATTTGTCTGAAATTTGGAAGACAGATATATTGTGACCTGGATTAACATATAGGCTATACGGTATATTTTTAATCCCGATCGCACACCGGGTTTCTGTGAAAACACGGGCGAAGCCGCAGGTAGCAGCTAGTAATAATATATTTAACAAATCAAATCAAATCAAATAATATTTATTCAACGTAGGTATACTTGTACACTTGTCGATGTCAAATCATAACATAATAGCAAACTATACAAAAACAATATTATTAAATTAAATCAAATAAAAATATATATTACATGTTGCAAATATGTCAATCACTAAAATATCACAATCAATTAATTGGTATTATAAAATAATCAAAATTACTATTAAAATCAATAAGGAAATAAAATTAAGACATAGACTAACAATAAAAATTTTACAAAATTAAGAGAATAAATTAACGAAAGATAAAAATAGGTTGTCATTGTTAATAATAACGGTCAATTTTGTACTACAGTTAATTATTTTTAAGTTTAATATATTAAAAATAAAATATAATATAATAAAATATAAATTATCAATAAGTTTTTATCATCAACAAACTCTTGTATTGTGTAGTAGGCTTTCAGACATAGCTTATGCTTCAGTTTTGTTTTGAATCTATGATATGGTAACTCTAAAAATTCCTTCGGCAGTTTATTATAGAAACGAATACACTGACATTGATAAACGATTTTTTAATTTTGC